>PVKE010035232.1:0-16985 GCA_004027555.1 Craseonycteris thonglongyai | reverse complement strand
TGGAAATAAAAATGAAAGTCATTCAAGGATCCTAAAGATTTTACTTTTCATTGTCTGTAATACACAAAGTAAAAGAATATTATCTATTAATTTAGCTAAGATAAGTAAACTCTCAGTATTAATTTAAAAATCATTTGTCATAATTCCATATATATGTTAAAATTAAGTTGAAGTATTATTATCTTATAGATTTAAAATATTAATAGATAAGGAGAAGCTAACCTTTGGTATTTTAAGGACTCAACTGCAACTAATTACATGCAACCGTGATTCATTTTAGGGCAAAAAAGAATTTAACATTTACTGGCCTAAATAATCCAAGGAAGTAAGATCTCAGTAATGCATTTCTTTGATGGATTTCTCACATGCCCTCTCACGAACTCTTTTTTCTCTGTGTTTAATTTGTCTTTGCTTCTTTCAACATAATACCTCCATTCTCTCATATTGACCCTTGATAGAAAATATGGTCACCAGCATTTCCTGAGTATCACAACCACCTCTACTAAAGAAGAACACTATTCTTATCTCTAGTTTAAACATTATGGGGCATTAACATGATTAGTTCAACTTGATATAGTTGCCTACTCCAGATCAATCAAAGAGTAACCAGAAGATAATAGCAGATTTAAGAGTACAATAACAAAAAATAACAACAAAAAGAGTGGGGACAGAAGAGTAGGAGAAGTTCTGAAACTCATGATAAAGTTCTACATTCTACTGAAGGAAAACAATGAGTGACTGACAAATCTGTTGAGCAACACAGACTATACCTGGATCAAAGCCTCCTGAGTTCAGTCATATATTCTACTCCTCTGACCAAACTCCATAGAAATTTTGAGTCATTGGCAGGGAAAAAAAAAAAATTAAAACTTACCAACCAAAAACATTTGTATACCTGCATTGGGGAAAGTTGACTTTATTTTTTTGTAGTTTTCATGTGCAAACAACAGGTTTGATGCAAATTTTGGGCTTGTAATTATTTGCATGACTCAACCTCAATATATTTTTGTTATTCATATGTTTTTGCAGGACGAATTAACATAGTGTAAATTAAAATGAAGTAAAAATGAAGCAACAAATTAAGAAATTATAAATAAATAGCAAATTATGACAATGTATAAGACTTCAACCTAAACTTAACACTAGAACAGCATGCAAAATACCTATGGAGAGTCTTTATTTCAGTCAAGTAATTTAGTTTTCTGTGTTTGGGGAAAGGAAAGATGAATATGTAAATTTATAATTTTAACATAATAAGCATTCTCTAATTGCTTTCAAAAAGTATTTGTGGCTAAGATTATATTTTTTTATAGTTGTATGAATAACTAACTTAAAATATAGGTGGAAGAAAAATAGTGATCCTCAGGGCAAAGAGTCTCACTTTCCAGTATATGAAGGGAGACTTCAGTGTTTAAAACTTTCTATTCCTTAGGCTATTTGCTACAGGAAATATTAAATAACATGAGATGAAAGAGACAAAATGGATTTTTGATAAGCACAATATTTTTAGGAAGTGTCATCTGATAAATTGACGTGAAATAGAAACCTTCTTGAAAATGAACTACACTATTTCAAGTAGCTAAGGGCAAATATGAGAATTCTGCCAGAGAGTTGGCAGAAGAGAGAATGATAAGAGCAACAGAAGCTGAGTGTCTGCGAGTCGCAACATTTTTATGACATGATCTAAATGTGATTATATCTTCCTTTTCTTTTTCTTGAAAGATTGAAGATGATTTTAGCATAGAAAGATATTTCTGTCAGGAAGGGAATTTAAGATAGTTCCAACTTTAAGAGCCATCACAGTGAGAGACTGTGTGTATCCGTAATGGGATCTTCAAAGAGAGAATGATCCATCTTTTTATTATTATTTTATTTTAATTAAAAATAAATTCTTTGAGAATGTAGAGTAACAGATTTGGGGCAGGGAGGGGATCTTGCAAGTAATACCCAGTGTAGTGGTACAAAAGGATAAATATCAAACTGAATTTTAGAACTTCTCATTGTATTCAATATTCCTTGGCGTATTCTAACTGTAACACAAACCCTAGTTGGAAAAGTTCTTGAATGTCTCCCTGTGGTCAGCTGTTAGATCTCAAAGAAGTAACCTCAGGCAAGTTCCTCTGAGCACATGGTGGGGGAAGGCAGATAAGTACAATTCTCTAGATTCCACCAGACTTAAAAGTATACTTAAATAGAGAACAAAATTACAAAATTGTCTTCCAGATGCATTTCTCTACAAAATGACACCACTACCTATGATATCACAAGTTCTATTCTTAATCAAAGAAAAGTATTTAGATCATAGGAACAGAACTCTGGCTACCATTTACTGAAAATATATTTCTGCCAAAACTCACTTTGTCTCTAAAATTTCTTTTGTAAAGACTTGGTACCTAATCTGGCCACCATAAAAACAGTCAGAGGTGGCTGTTACATAATTATATCTTTCAAGCTCTTCTGCTTTATGTTCAGACATAGAGAGGGGTTGAATCATCTAATGATAGTTCAGTTTTCTTGATTAATCTGTCTGACAAATTCTAAGCCTTCACTGTAAACATTAGCTGAGATAGAAACTTCACTAAGAGCTTGCCTTAGAATATTTCACAATGTATTTGCCTTTTTTTCTAAAAGACCAACTCTTACACTCGGCCTTCATGGTGGATATATAACCCAGTAGATAGCAAATTGGTTCACGGTATCCTGGACCGTTAGCATGCTCTGTAGCAGAAGGGTGACCATTTACACAAATAATGATGTCTATGGTTCCTAAGGCTTTCTCCAGCAAGTTTATGCTTAATTTCCCAACCACGGATGCATTGTTTAAATCAAGGCCAAAGAGTCATGATGTTTCCATTCTTAGTCTTTTTTCTTAAGGAATAGAACTATTCAATATATTTGAGAATGCCCTACGATGATTTAATTTATAATGGTTGATTATAAATTACTGTATATCTTAAGAGTAGATGAGAACCAATGAATAATTTCTATTCCTAACATACACAGCAAGATACCAACAGAAATTAAACTTAATTCTGAATATGGGCTCCACAAGGAGCCCAAAGGAAAAGAGAGTTACAAAATCTCTCAGATATCTCACAGTTTTCCCATACCTTATCATATCATGCTTTCTGTAAAAGATGAATAAATATTGAATAAAATCTTGTCATGTAACAAATCACAAAGTTAATTTTATCAATATTTGGGCAGATGAAAGAGTATGTTGAATGAATGATATCTAAGTTTGTGTTCTTGACAGTCACATTTTGAAACCAAATTTGGGGTAAAAGTCGATTACTTGACCATCCATCCAGAAAGCTTAATAAGAAGGTATTAGCCTATAACAACAAGGAGTGACAAAGTAAGTGTGTTCCCTAACTAATAACCCCTGTGGGCAGTGAGGGCTACATCTTACTGTGTGTGGAACACATCTTAAAGCTTCCCCCAGGTGGTAAGGAAATGGGTACCGGTATGTTCATCATTTCCATTTGGTTAAGATGAGCTTCTAGATCAGTGGTCTGCAAACTTTTCCAGTAAAGAGTCAGACAGTAAATGGAGTAGGCTGTGCAGGCCATGTGATCATTGTCAGATTATGTCACCCTACGCCACTGAAACATAAAAGCAGCTGTAGAAAACCTTTTCATAAATGGCTGTGGTTGTGTTTTTTTATTTAGGAACATACATGGTGAGCTGATTTTGGCCTGAGAGTCACCGTTTGCCAAGTCCTATTCTAGACGAATTTCCTAGAACAGCACAGTTGAAGATGATCTTGTCACTAGAGAACGGCCACAAGCAGAAAGGTGCAGGAAGCCTGGGGCTACTATGGAAACCTCTGTAAGTGACCTCTGGGGAAGGTCAGGGAGTGTAAATAGTCAACAGATAAAACCATAAAGTTTGAAGTCAGTACAAGTTTCTGAAAGAAAGCTATCAAACTATGTTGCATTAAGAAAAAGAGATCTAAAATATTATGTCAGAAGTATTTCCAAATTATTTTTAAGTGATAAATCTCCTGAATGATAAGGAAAAAAATGATAGACTTTAAATTTTTTATATCCCTAATGATTCAATTATTTGCATGTCATATTAGATGCTGTGTTTGATATATACAATCTTAGGAATACTAGGTAAGAAAATGATGTTTCCGAAAACAAAACTAAAGGAGAGTAGGAATCCCCTGCCTCTCTGTCTTGTGTTTACACCATACATACGTGGAAAGAGTACGTGCTGTAGCTGGTACTTCTGAGTATCAGCAATCATAAGGCATCATTCTTCCTTGCAAACAACAAATCTTCCATAAATGTGTGTGCTTTCTTAAAATTTATTTAATTCAGATAAAATTAAACTTATTTAGAAACAGAGGAAAGACACTTGAGATCCAATATTGACTTATCAACCCTTGAATTTAAGCATCTGTGACCCCATAGAAAGTCGAAGGTAAAAAACAATGATTCAAAAACCAAAATCATCACTTTAAAAAATATTGGCTAAATAAATTATAGATATTTTGCTATTTTAAATTTTGTATTACTGATAGTCCACAAAACATCACTTACAAACAAAAAGGCACACATGTATTCCAGGTCAACCAAATAAAGAAAAGTTCAAGATATATGTAGGAAAAATTTAAGACACATCGATTAGCAGGTATTTTCATTTTGTGACTTCTCTAATTTGATTTTTGGTTTGACTGAACCTGAAGAACTAACTGATTTCTAACTAGATCTTCACTCGATATAATTTAAAAATAAATGAAATATTAACCAAAAATGTTTGTAAGGTAATAGTATTTCTACTGTAGTTTTATAAAACTGTAATCGAGTTCACTCATAAGCAACAAGATTATTGCCTCATAAAATAGCTCAATAGAACTACAGTAGTATTCCAATTGTGACAATATATCAAGACTTGCTAAAAAATGTGTGCAATAACTACGAGCATGAACATATAAATGTATTGAATTTTTTTTTCCACTTCAAGAGATAAGAGTAACAGCATAAGAGTAAGGTTAAAAAACAGCAAAAATGTGAAGAATCAGATTAACTGTAAATATATATATCCAAATATACATTATAATGTTGACAGTAGATATCTTAATAGAGAAAAATATCTGTGCACATAATATACCTACAAACTGGTTCTAAAGAATCAATTGTGAGTTTGATAGGAGACAGAAGTGTTAGGAAACAGTATCTTGTACAAGTTTGGTAGGAAAGTAAGAGAATTGCAGCAAGTTTTGAAGACTTATTCTCTGTACATGGTCTATCTTTGACTTTCATGTTCCAAAGGATGAAGTCAAGAGAGATATCGTGAAGGAGATGGTGTGTGTTTAAGAAATAGGCTTTCTAAGATGAAATTAACTTAAATAGGAATGGAGGGGCAGGTATTTTTTACAATGCGTTTGGTCTTATTTTTGGGGTAGACATATCACAATAATTCATTTGGGGTTGTTTTTTTGTTTGTTCATTTGTTTTTGATCACTACCTACAGATTTTGTGGGTTTTCTTCTTTTCTTTGTTGTCCTTGGGGAAAAGGAAAGCACATTAGAGTCAGACAAAAATGGGTCCCTGCATCTAAAATTTGCCATGTTACTTTTTTATATGTCAAAAAAAATGCAGAGGAAATAAATCTTACAGTGGAACGTTAGGATAAGAAACTTTTCAGCTGTTCTTCCAAAGATATCTAACTGTGGTACGCACAATTCTAAGGTGACCCCAAGAAACCCTCCCCTTGAGTATGAATACAATAATTGAGTAAGACGTAATATTACTCTCCTGATTTGATTACTAACCAGATGACTCTGAGTTAGTAAAAAGAGAGGTTACCTGGGTGGGCCTTTTCTAATCAGGTCAGTCCTTAAAGAGAGGTAATGGGGTCAGAGAATTAACCTCCGGGCCTAAAGGAGAAGTAGACTGAGCTCAGATCGAATCCTAGCTGCTAGCCAGCCAACAAAACAGGAACCATATCAATTGTAACCCCACAGAACTCAGTTCTGCTGGCTACCCCAAAAATCTAAAAAGAGACCCCCAAACACCAGAGGACAGTGTCTCATAGTCAACACTTTGATGTCAGCCTTGTGAGACCCTGAGCAGAGAACTTGAGTAACCCCTTCATTCCCAGACTCCTGGCTCAAAACACTGTGAGATAAGTCTGTCTTGCTTTAAGCCACTAGGTTAATAATAGTAATTTGTTAAAGTTATAACAGAAAAAGACAACATAAACCGAGAGCAGAACAACTAGAAACCACTTCTCTGGAACACCTTGTTAGGAGTAATTTTTAGCTAGAATTACATATTAAATATATTTTAATAAACCAGAATATTTTATATATTTAGTTATATGCTACTGTGGCAACCAGAATATTTTATAGATTATATTAAATAGGCATAAAGTAGCATATTTACTAAGAAAAGTTCAATGATACAGAAAACACATAATTAGAAAACAAATGTACTTTGAAATAAACTTATTGCTTCTCCTCTATCTCTCACCAGGATTTCTGGAAACTGGTTGCTAACCGTGGCCTACTGTTTTTATTAGGCTAGCATTATTTAAAAAATAATTAGTGGCACAGTTGTATATATCCCGTTTTGTTTTCTGAACAGTGATATGCATCACTTCATGTCTATTCATCTAGAGGATATAATTTATTTTTAGCAGCATGTTATTGTATGAGAATGCTTTTTCTCACTATGTGTACAATATACATGAGGTCCCAGCCAAGCCCTCCTCAAAACAAACAAAAACAACAACAAAAAAAACATGATTTGAATAATTCAAAGCATGCAGACTTTAAAACATAAGCTCTCGTGCTCAGTTATTACTACAGATTTTCACTGCTTTAACCCACACTCAACATGTTTGTAAAGGCACCATTATTTTCAATTTGATCTGAGGTAAAGCAATAATCACTTAGCACAGGTGAAAATATTTTATTTCACAATTCCAAACTTGGTTCTAGGGATCCTTAATTGGCTAAAATATTAGGTGAATTAGTTTGCAAGCTACAATAGAATCATATTGTTTCTGAAGATATTATTAAACTGGTGTGTGTGTAGATCGGCTTATGAAGTATTTGGAGAGGTGAGAAGCTCTACATAAAAATGAGAAACTAAATCAACAAAAGCAAGTTGATTTGGATAGAAGCTTAAGGTAATAGTGGTATCACATATAGTTCAAAGATAAAAATTCTGTATTTTGTATCCTTAATCCAAGTAGCCAACCTGACAAATTACTTTCATTTATATTTTCATTTCTGCAAAGCTTGGATCTGCAGAGTATTCTCTTAAAAAATAATAACAACTTTTGTTTTATAATTAGTTTACTGCTGAGAATAACCAAAGAGGCTTCACTTAGTAGTTGCAAAAATGAATTGTGATATTTCCTTGTGCTAAAATGGAATAGACTGTTAATAATCATGTAGTACTATAGAACTGCTCTGCACACAAGTGATACATCATATAAAAGTGACCTACCCAAGAAATAAGTTTTGGAAAGTGACAAGTGCCTAAATATATAGCAATCCACAGCCAACTTTCTATCAACCAAAAATTAAAATAAATTTAATATAAGAATTAGTAAAAGTTAGTATTAGATACTGAGAATAGGGTGTACATTTCTAGGAAAAACAAATTGTTTTGTTGAGAATCTAGTAAGGCCGTCTTTGCCTCATATGGTTCCATTATACACAGATTTCACTTATCAGAGTTTAGTGAAAGAACACCAATCCCCTGGCAATACAGTTCATATTTCAGTTATCCAGGTGTACTAACTATGAATAGTTGCATAAAGTACAAACCTAGCTCTTCAGCTCACCAATCTCTAAACAACAGATGCACACCATGATCAGTAACCAATCGTATCACTTCTTTCAAAGTCTACTGGTGACTGGTCATTGCGTATCCGTCAGCATGTAGTGGTGACACCTTGTTGTCTCCCAGGGATAAACTGCAACGTTTTTCAAAAACAAGAACATGATCAAGGAAATGAGCCACCGATAAGGAAAGTACAGCAAGGAAACAAAGTAGACACACTGAAAATAAAATTTAAATCAACTATATACACTGAATTCCTAAAGAAAAAATCTTATAGTTCCACTGCCTCTTATCAGGATAATCTAAATCTGCAACTGGAAAAGCTCAGGTAAATTTTTTGACAAAATGAGGGGGAAAAAATTAAAAGATGACAGGAAGTGTCACTGAAAAAATTTCACATTGAAATTTTGTGACGTTGGGTCCTCAAAGTATGAATGTTTGAAACTGGTCCAAACATAGAAATAACTCTGACAACCTGACAAAAATGTGAAAAAGTGATCCATTCTGGATTGTAAACCATGTGATAAAAGGACAAGCGCCATCACACTATTTCTGACGTATATATATATTTTTTACAAATAAACACTTTAGTTTTCAACATGGCTAGTGTTTTCAAGGTAATAAATAAATGTTAATAATATTATTTCTGTCTATATGTAGAATTTTTTAGTAATTTGAACATTTTTAAAGATCTTTATACACATGAAAATTTTTTCATTGATTGTTAAAATTGTTCTACACAGTCATTTTCATTGTGTTTTAGTTGTTTGACTATGTTGTGGTTCTCATTGTGTACGTCTACATACCAGAGAGAGATGATCTTTTCTGGATTTGGTTGAGTCTCTCAAATTTAGCTTAAAATGTTCATCAAATTTGGAAAAATTCTATTACAATTTCTCCAGATATTTGTATCTGTATGAATAGCTTTCTCTCCTTCTAATACACAATTGCTCATTTGTTATTCTGCTCAATTTTGTCCTCTGAGTCACTAAGGTTCTACTTATTTTTTTCAGCTTTTTCTTTTCTCCACCCCCCCCCCCACCCCTTTGTGCTTTCATTTGAGGAACTTATATTGTACTATTTTTTATAACTTAGTGATTGGGTGGGAATTTTGGAGATTCTACTATGCTGATTTACTATTTAGTTAGATTTTCATTTCTCATACTGCTTTTTACATTTTCGGATTTTCTGTTTGATTCTTATTTGTTGTTGGTTCTTACAGTAAATTCGAGATCTTCTCTTCTCACCTTTGTGATAATGAGGTCTTCTTTTAAATCTTCCAAGATATGTCTAATACTTTGAAACAATATTTTTACTAAGTCCACTGTTTTGTGGTCTGTAGTCTAGTAGTGTTGGTTTATTTTTATCTCTGGGAATGGGTTACACGTTCTCCCTTCTCTATACACTTAGTAAGATGTTCAGATCTATTGTATGCTGGACATTATGAATGCTACCATGCTGAGAGTCTGGATTTCATGTTCTTTCATTAATACAGCATTTTGTTTTGTTGGATAAACATTTGCTTAACTGGAGGATTACCTTCAGCTTATAGAGCCCATTAGCTTTGTTCAGATGGATCTAGAGTAAATTTTTCTTTGGTGTTGGATGTGACTTACCCAAATGTGTGCCTTTCTTCTAGGTTGTCTTCTGAATGCCCAGGGTTTTCACTGAGGTTCCTTCAGTCTGGTGGGTCAGAAGCCCTATTATTTTTTTATCTAGTACAGTATAAGGCTCAGTATCTGCTTAGCGACCAGAACCTAGTCATTATTTTTTCCCAAGTACATGTGTTTGCCCAGCCCATAGAGTCTCAACCTTTGAAATGACACCTTAGTTTTTGTCAAAGAAAAATGCAAGAGGACCACCCTGAGGACTCTCGAGTGTTCTTCTCATAACCCCTGTCCAAGTGGCGTTTCCTCCATTCAGTGAGACCTCCGTGTATGATTAGGCCTCCACTTCTTTTACTATAGTCAAGAAAATGCATTCAGGCAGGCATCTGGTTCAATCTGAACTTAACTCGTTCCTCCCACCTCTTGAGGGTCACAGTGTTGATGTACAACATCTAAAGAATCAGTCCACATATTTTATACTTTCACTTTTAAACTTGTTTTCAGCAAAAGAGCTAGTCCAGGATAAGTTATTTCATCATGACCAAAGATGGCAGTTCTCATTTTGAAATGTATAACATCCTCATATGCAGAGGAAACATTTCATCATGCTCTCCCTTCCTTTGAAATGTTAATCATCTCTGCTACACCTTCTTTATCCATTGATCAAGTTTATAAGTCACCATCTGCTTAGCCCAACACGAATGAAAGTGAGTTTTGTCTCGTTTTTCCAAGAAAGGCTTTTCAAATCGGTTTGCTTGCAACTGGGTATTACGTTCACCTTGTTTAGAAGTTTAACTATTGCCATGTATTTCTTAGAAACTGTTTCTTTATAAAAACTTTGACTTCCAAAACTCTTTAGAGATAGATAAAAATACATACACATAACATGTAAACCTTCGGTAGATACTTTATAGCCTACAAAGAGTGTTTTAAATTTAAATCTTTAGATTCTAATAATCTGAAAGATAGTTAAGAATTTTTTAACCCAATTTATCTATCGTACATTATATATAAATGTATAATATATAAATACATATAATAGATAGTGTATGTATAAATCCAGGATTTATACATACATGTTTATATAAGCATGCACGTACATATCTACTATTTGCTACTTTATGCTATTTACTTTAAAACATTGAATGAAAACTGGAAAACATATTGAATTCTATTTTAAGAGGAAGAAACAATCAAAAGCATAATAGAAATGTAATTTCCTTTTTGCTAAAGCTAGATAACAGTAATGAAACTGCTATTTGAACTATGCTTTATCTAAAGTTTGTAAAGCATAGAACAAATTATAGGTGTGGGAATAGTTTGAGACAAATTGAAGTCAGGAGAAATAGATTAGACAATTCTGAGTTCGAAAAAATAGATGCTTTTTAGTAGTACTTTTTCTAAGAAATAAACCCCTACCGAATGTTTTAGTATAATATCAACATCTGATTTATGTTAAAATATTTTTAAAAATATACAATGGCCGTTCAGAAAAAAATCCAGCCCAAAATGCCTCTATTATTCATACTGCATGGCTGGATACAGTCTAGCATAGCTAATAGAATAGGTCCTCACTGCTTTGGACAGCAGAACTATTTTAGAAATAGTGTCAAATATTCCTTTAAGCGTATCTTAGAGCTTTATCAGCTATCAGCTGCACTCCTGACACCATCAGACTGAAACTCCCTTAACAGGGTCTTGGTGGTTGGGCAGGGACGTAGGTGTCTACAAAAACAGGGTGATATAACCATGTGCCACTTAAGGGAGTGGATATGATCTGAGAAACGCATCATTAGGCCATATCATCATCGTGTGAACGTATAGAGCGCACTTACCCAGACCTAGATGGTCTAGCCTACTACACACCTAGGCGATAGGGTACAAACCTGTTACTGTATAAAACAACATGACATTAAGCGCACAAAAAAGCTCATACAATTAAGAAACATGGTCAATATAAGGCCGCTGCAAGCATAACACGGCATAATGTTTCATAGCCGACATATTTGTAAGCAGAAAGAGTACCGGTACATTCTAAAATAACAACAATACATATTAATAGTATCGTAAATACATAAGCCAGTAAGAGCTGCTTGTTATCAAGTATTATGTACTGTATAGAACTGCATCCACTATATTTATATGACTGGCAGAACAGCAGGTTTATTTACATCAGCGTCACCACAAACATGTGAATAACGTGTTACGCTACAAGCATTACAAGGGCTGCAATGTCACGAGGCCATCAGAACTTCTCAGCTCTGTTATAATCTTATGAGTCCACCCTCATATGTGCTGTTCATTCTTAACTAAAACACATCGTTATGTGGCCCATGACCGTTCTGGTGAAGCCTTCCACATAAAACTTACAAGCATTACCTAGCCACTGTAAACAAGTAAATGCCACCCTTAATCCAAGTTTTCATTTTTACTGAAAATGCTAGAAATGAGATCTCTGAATTGAAAAGAAAATGAAAAATCTTATTAAAATATCAGTACTCTGACAGTTTTTTTTTTGTTTGTTTAGTTTTTTTTGTTTGTTTTTTTTTTGGTAACACTATGGTCAAGTTCTGATCAGAGTTGGTGGTCAACACATGATTATTTAATGTAATGGCTTTTGTAAACACTTCTACATCATAGAAAACTGTAAGGGTGGGATGTCACTGAGTTGTATTTACGCAAGAAAGAATTTGAAATAATAACAGACTGGCCTCAATTATACATTGTGTTTTTGTCTTACTTGGTAATTGGATCTATAATTCTTTTTTTTATTATTATTTACAAACACCCATCTGAAATAAAAGCCCACAATTTAAAATATAGAAATATCTTAATCCATCTGATTATTACAGACACATTTAGGAAGTTAAAAACTTACTTAAGAAGGGTGGTTTGAAAAGGGTACATGAGAGGCACTCCTCAAAAACTCCCCAGGAAGTTACAACAAATAGGACAACTATAATTCCACAAAGGAGTCCCTATCCAACACACAAACACAGCTAAGAGACCCACCGATTGCACTGAAGTACCTGCAGGTGGCTGATCCCAACACTCAGGCAGAGATCTCAGGGCAAAGACCAATACAGAAGAGTGGAAGTGGGCACCGCCCTTGCTGCTGTCCCCAGTTCCAGGCAGAAAACAAAGACACACAGCCTGGTTGCCACCCCCCACCCACCTGCCAGACCTCTGCTCCCCCAGCTCTTACCTGTCTTAGCAGTGAGCCCCAGAAGTAGTGAGTGCCGGGCTACAGAGAAGACGGTTCCTGAATGGCAGGCAGGGTGTGACTGGTTCCAGTGACAGGGACAGAATGGTAGAGGCAGAACAGCACCAGCAGCCTGGTAGACCCATCATCCAGACACATACATAACAGCTGTCTCTCCCAACCAAACCCCAACCCCCACTTCCTGGACGAAACCAGCCGAAGAGCCCCGGGCAGCTGGGACGCACCGATGCTTCAGGTTCCAGCAGCTGGGGGAACCCTGGGGACCCAGGGGTGCTGAGCTCCATAGTCCACCACGTCCTCCCACATGAGAGGGTCACAGAGACCAAGGCAGCCCGGTCAATGAGGAGAAGCCCAGCCAACAGGAGACGACCCAATGCAATAAAAAGAAACAACGCAAAGGAAAATGACACCCATATGATAAGGGGGGAGGGGCATTGGGGACGAGGGCCCATCACATATGTGGTAATGAAAGAGCTGACTCTGGGTGGTGGGCACACAGTGCCACACAGACGATGTATTCTAGAATTGTACTCCTGGAACCTTTCTAGTTTTACTAACCAATGTCACCGCGATACATTCAATTAAGAAAATAAAAACTTAGAAAACAAGTGAAACAACAGAACAGGATACGCCTTGACATTAGTAAAAGATAATTTCATTCATTTCAGAATTATCCATAAAACTAAGATTTGTGAATAAATTCATGATAAGTATTTATCATAGAGTTACATTGACAAGAAAGCAAATGTTTTTCAAAATTAAGCAGTATTTCCTAACTTCAATTTATTAACAATAGATATAATAAAGATAACAGGACTGATAGAAGGTACAGGACTGTTCACGATATGCACATGTATGTGTATATAAGCACATACACACTTAGACGCATACTCATGATATCTGAACTTCTACAGATGTACAGAGTTAATGCTCATCTTTATACTCTCTGCGTTGACTCAACACTATGGAAGCTGAATATTTCATACTTATGAAAATGCCTAATGCAAATTGCCCTGCTCTGTTATTAATGAGTGTGTAAAAGAAAGGAATTGGAAAAATGTAAAGCCTTTCCATAAAGAATGCAGGGGCAGGTGGTTTATTTGTCCATGAAATAAATCTTTAATTAGTGCTGTGGAATATTATTTTACAAAACATTATTTTCTATCTTTCCTGTCACTAGAAGAAAATACAGTAAAAAAAATCTACCTTTATTTCTCTAAAAATTATTTTTATATATTGATAAAACTATACATTAAGAAAATATTTAGATATATCATGCCCAAATTTTGTGAATCACATACAAAGCTCATCATAATTCTCTTCTTATTAGAGTACTTATTAGTACACTTTAGGCTGCTTTTTCCTAAAATTTAAAAAACTGGAGGCCAAGGAAAGGGTAGAAAATACATTCAAATCTTATGTGCCCCATCACAAAACAAAATATGGAGATAATTAGGGAGGAGTTGAAAGTGGAGGAGACACAAAGTTCTAGGTTAAGAATTTCAAACAATGTAGCTACACCTTCTAGAGAGTGAAGTGATTTAGCAATTTTTTAAATGAGACAGACGATAGGCTAAGTTCAACAGAAGAAGTGCATTTCGGAAGATGAGGAAAACGTACTTGTGTATAATCTAGGAGCAGAGGACGCGTAAGACGGAAGTCGAGCAGTTGACAGCATCAGCAGTTACAGAAATAAGTAGGAGGATTCATGTGTGGCTTAGATATAGCAACAGGAGTTTTGATAGATCTTCAATTTTGATCTGGGCTAGCAGAAAGATTGGCAAGTAGTCCCACTGTTGAGTTGTACAGATGTGAGAATTAAGTCCGACGATCATAGAAGTCATTTCCATTGGGATTGAACTCGAACTCTCAGATTCTTAGTGTTCAAACATTGGCTTTGACTGCTGGTCCTTCAACAGCTGTGATGTGAGTCACAAGTAATTTGTTACTGATAGTTCCTGTATATTTTTTATTTTTCTACCAATGAGAGCACTTCTGAGCTTATGAAATAAAAATGTCCATCTTTCTTGTTCTTATTCTAATATGCTTTCTGGAATGGGAGAAATAGGATTGGAGTTTGTTAGAGCTACCAGAAATGTTCATGGCAAGTGACACATAAGTGAATCATTTCCGAGATGTACGAGGAAGGAGAATAAGAGCCCATGACGCTTGGTTTAGAGAATAGAAATGAAAAGCCAAAGGAGTTACATGAACATTTGGTAAACAATTCTGGTTGCAAACACTCAATATTCAACACATTTGGTTTTTAATTTAACACTTACTTTTAACCAGGTGTTGTATTGTGTAACTAAATGAACAACACATTCTCTGCTCCAAGGAGTTTATGGTTTATCTCTAGATAGATAGATACAGATGTAGATAGATAACATATTTTCTTATAAGTGAATTTTATGTTTAAATTATGATTCAGACAAATGATTAAAAACACATCTGTAAAATAATAAAACAAGTGGGCAGTGACTGGATATATAATGATATTTAGTAATTATTGCTGGATACTTAGGTGTGGTAAGGTTTTTATGGTTATATTACAAGTAGAGTCCTGCTAATGAGATACATTCCGAAATATATATGCATGAACTGATACGATGTCTGGGATTTGCTCCCAAATAATACAGGATGGGGGAGAACATGATGTATAAAACTTTACCTTGTTTCATCATGATTTAAAAATCAAAGCATGGTTGTTTATTGTACTAACCATTTTATCTTTTATACGTCTGAAACTTTCTACTATAAAAAGTTTTTTGTTTTTAATTTTTAAGAAGGAGAAACTTCTCTCCCTAATGAAATTGTGATTTAGTAGTTTCATTTTGGGGCCTGATACTCTTTACTTTTTATAAGCCCCCAAGTGATTCTTATAATAGGAAAATTCCTAGGCATACTGACCCATTCTCAAACCCCCAAAAGACTGACATAAAAAGTCAAATATTTTAGCATCCCTAGTTAATATAATTTTTTATATGCAGAGCTTTGAGTAATACTCTATTATTGGGTATGGGGTACAGAATACTTCTTTAAAGTTTTATTTTTCAAAAGCGGAAGACTGATTCATTATTTTAAAAATAACATAATAAAATAATTTATCTTAGTAAAAACCTTCTTTTGCATTCAATGAGCTGTACAAATCTATCAATAGATGTTACCGAAAATTAAAGAGCAAAGTTTATTTTTCACTGAAAAATTTTCTACCTCAGATCAAAATTGTTCTTCTCTGACATAGAATAGTGTCAAAATATATCCTTTTAGATAATAAAACAAGCTGTTACAGAGGCTTGAAAGTTTTAATAATGACTTACGGAATACAAAAATAATTGGAAGGCCTATCTTTGTCTTTCAAAGAACTCTATAACTATTTATGCAAATCTGACATCAGTAATGAGTAAGAAAAAATGTGTTTTGGAAATGCAACAGTCACTCCTGTTTGTAAAATAGCAACACTACCGTCTTGCTCATTAAGTACAGTTTAATTTAGTTTTCCATGAACTCTTAGGCATTAAACTGACATTAATACATTAAATTATCATTTAACTCTTGCTCATTTGATGGCAAAAGTAGGCTGCAGGAGGAACAATTGGAAGACAATGATCTAGAGATGATACATCTTTTTAAATTTAATTTTAGAATTATTAGAGAAAACTTTCAAATAAATTTAAACATCAAATTTCCTCAGTAAATTTTGTGACACAATCTTTGTACTTCACATTTTTTTGCAGTATGTTTTTAACTTGAATACAGGTAAAAATCTGTAAAAATTGTCATATTTGATTAGCAAAATTGACTATTAAATTTCATTTACATTACGCTATTAGCTAGATGCTAATACAGATCAGCAATCAACATCTACTTCTACTCGCTAGTTTAACAATGTATTATAGAATTATACACCTGAAGCCTACATAATTTTACTAACAAATATCACCTCGATAAAGTTAAGTTTAAAAAATGAATTTGTGCGGAGACGGGGAGGCAAAGAAGCCCGTTAGGAGGCCTGTAAACTTGACCTTCACTGGAAGGGCTGGGTGGAGAGAGAAATGGGTGAAGAATTGTTGCATTACTGCTAGGTTTCTCGGTCCTCTAACAAGAGGAAAGGTGTTGACTGCTCCTAAGATGGAGAAGCTTAAAGGAGAGCCGGGAAATGCACAAGGTTTTGTTTTGAATACTTTGAACTTGAGATTCTAGAGGCATCTTAGAGGAAACGCGAAGCAGGCAGTAGAGCTTAGAAATCTGTCACTCAGAAAGATGTTTGAAGATAAACGTTTGGAAGCCATCAGTGCAAAGAATTCATTTGAGGCCACAGGAATAGATGAGAGAGAGAGAGAGAGA
>PVKE010035231.1:0-16987 GCA_004027555.1 Craseonycteris thonglongyai | reverse complement strand
GACTTGTACATCTGGAAACTATCTAATTGTTACCAACCAATGTCACCCCATTAAATTTAACAATAAAAAACAAACAAACAAACAAACAAAAACAATAAAAATCTTTAAAAAAGAAAATGTGAGAAGACTTGGAAACAAATTAACACCACTATGATTTTCTCCTCAATCTGGAGAATTTCAACTGAGAATTGAAAAAGAAGTAACTTTCTTTTACAAGATTCAGTGTCCTTTAATGTCACACCATCTAAAATCAACTTGCAAACCACTGGGGGCCATGTCTCATACTTTGAGAAATACGAATGCTGTGGGGGAGAGAAGCAGCAAAGGCAGAAAAAGCTGAGTATGAATCGGCCTCTGGCACGTATTAGAGGTCTGAACTTGGTGATGATGGGCACTTAAGGAGGGTCGTAGTGAGGATGACAGATGATGTATGAAAAGAGAAGACAGAGCACCGGAGGCAGAGCAGGTGCACCCGAGGGGTTGTTGTAATTTTTGTTATAGGGAGTGGTGCTCCACCCTGGACAGATTAGAATCACCTGAGGGGCTTTTTAAACTGCAGACTCAGTGGCCTCACTGCTGGAGAGCCTAATTCAACTGGTCAGGGGTAGGGCTCCAGCATTGTTATTGTTTTAAAATGTCTCTTCCCACTTCCAGATGATTTTTGCCTGTAGCCAGGGTTGGAGAAACCAGGAATTTAACCCTTTCCTACGAATTTAGGTTGATTTTGCAGATTAGCTCCTTGCCATCTTGAAAAGTTGGCATAGGATCAGAAAAATTGGGCAGGAGGAATTCTGGGAAGGGCAAGCATCCCCGGTAGGGTGTCTGGTATTGTCAGGCATTTGCTTTGCTTTGGAAACTGCATTGAATGACTTGAGCCCAAAGCAGAACTCATTTCCCTGGACACTGGGAAAATAAATTTTCTTATTCCAAGGGAACAATTTTGCTGACTATGGAAACTTTATCTCTGATTTCCAGAGGTACGATGCTGCTTGGTGCTATTCTGGAGGTTTTGGTATATGAATGAATGTCAAAGCTGAAAAGCCATTCTAATCTAGTGAGACTCTCTTTAGAGCAGGGTGTCCAACCTCTTGGCTTCCCTGGGCCACACTGGAAAAAGAAGAATTGTCTTGGGCCACACATAAAATACACTAACACTAACAACAGCTGATAAGCTAAAAAAAAAAAAAAGCAAAAAATATCTCATAATGTTTTAAGAAAGTTTACTAATTTGTGTTGGGCTACATTCAAAGTTGTCCTGGTCTGCACGTGGCTCATGGGCAGCAGGTTGGACAAGCTTACTTTAAAGTAAAACACAAATGTAAGGAAAAACTCTGGGGGCTCAGGAGAGTTGGAACCAGTTGAAAATGTTTAAAAGGTATAAGCTTAGACTTAGTTACGGTATACAGAATCAGCAGTAAGTTACCAGGGGGTTTCATTTTGCTTTACTTTGCCGTACTCAGAAGATTTGCATCATGTTCCATCTCTCTGCTTCTAGATGTTTTTGAAACTTCTTACCTAAGGCCTCACAAAATTCCCTTCCAGCAGGGTGTCTTCACATGGAAATGAATGATGTCATAGGTATCCTCTCTGACAATGGCTGTTCCCTAACTTTGGCCCTGTAGGGGGGCAAGGATTAAGGCCAAAATGACCACCTCAACAGCACCCAGTGGGAAAAGTAGCACTAATTCAGCTTTTTCGAAAATGTCAGCATCCTAATACCTGGTCTGATGCTGAGCAGACCCATGGCACCAGGCAGCAGGCTGGGAGATGTCATTTCTGGAGCTCTTAATGAGATGCAAATCACCTAGTGAACTACTTGGGAGCTGGGAAACAATGTCCTGGGTAGAAGCAGATAAAAGTGGAATGGAAGAATGTCTTTGAAGATTGGAACGACATTTTAAATGCTTGAGGATACGGGACACCAGATAGCGCTGCTTTAACTAAACTAATTGTGATGTGGTCTTTGAATCCTTGGGGCAGCAGATTCTGGAGTATTTGTCTCCAGCTCTGTTTTGCTCTCTAAATTGGAACTGGTTCCAGTTCCTGCTAAGTGTGCAAAGGGCTGGAGGCTGTAGTGAAGTGAACCCTGTTCTTGGGGTAAGAAGGCTTTGGCATAGTTCTGGAACTCACTGGTATGTGGCCTTGGGTGAGTTGCTTACCCCTCTGAACTGCCATGTTTTGTCTGTGAAATAAGGGCGTTAGGCTAATATAGTGATTTCTCAACAAAGGGTGGTATGTATTACACATGTTCTTACTTGGTGATTCTAAGCTGTTCTATTTGGAGTCATACTCCTTCTCAATGTGTGTGTGTCCGGGTGCAGTGAGAGATGTGCCTCATGAAAGTTTGTTGAGTAAAACCAATGTGAAAGCAGAGAGAGGGTGACAAGCATTAGCCAAGCAGCCCTTTAAGGTCCTTTCTAATTTTACAATGCTATGACTATAGAGTTCCAGACACTTGACCTTATAGGGCCTCATCTGGGAAATGAACATAAATGCTGTCAACCCTACTGGCTTGTTAAAATTTAAAGCAGACCAATCAAAATGCATTTAGGATTCAGGAGGAAAGGTTTTACAGACCCTACTCCAGAACCTTGTTCTAACACAATTCATTCAAAGATCAGTGCTGCACAAGGTAGGCTCATTCAAACCCCTTTCTGAGTCATTTGATTACTGAAGGACTAACAAACAGCATTTTAAGCTCACCTACTCAGCCTTCTCCCAGCTGTGATAAAACACTGCAATGTACGAGTTAGTATTGTACAGCTCTATAAGCACCCACCCAGGTTCATAAATTCTAAAATATTTGTACAGGTAGAGAAAGCGGTCATTAGTATGAATGACCTGATTTGGGGGCCATTATCCACACAAACGACTGGCAGGTGTGTGCATATGTGTGTATATGAGAAATAGTAAAGAATGTGAATAATAGACCAAAATGAAATCACGAGTATGACTTTGTTTGCATTAAACTAATGAGATGCAAAAGTGAAATCAATGTGGCATGAATGGCAAAAAATTAGACCACTCTGGTTCTTTCAGTTTTAGTCTCTAAAAAGCCAATAAAACAGCAAGTATCTGAGGGGAAACAAAGTTAAATAGAAAATAATTATATTTGGGTTATTTTTCCTACCTTGTGCTTTATTTTGGGAAAAATTTCCTTAGTACACAATAAAATTAAATTTGTCCCAACTATCCAATAGACATTTACAGATTTTTGAAAAATAGTGAGCTCTCAGGTTTCTGCTCAGTTCAAGAGCTTAGATTTTAGTTCTTTGGGGCCATACAGAACTACTAATTTTTTTGCCTTGTTTTCTTACAATCTGATACAGGGTTGATGAAAATCCATTATGAAAACAGGGGAAGCTGGAATGGCTCAGTGGGCTAAGTGCTCGCTTTGCAGCCCTGGGGACGGCGGATCGAATCCCAGCCCCCGCCTGTGTGTACCCATATGCTGAACTGGGGAGTGCCCCCAGTTTGGTTCTCACCGGGGTGAGACCCCGGCCCAGTTCCTGCCCTGTGCAGCCCCGCACCCACCTGTGGAATGAAACTATGTGGAAAAACCAATGATGTGCAACTATGGAGACTGTTCTGGGCCCTCCCCTCCTTCTCTCTGTAGCTCTCTCTCTCTCTCTCTCTGTTAAAAAATATAAAAATAAATGTTAAAAAAAATTTAAAAAAAAGAAAAGAAAAAAAGAAAACAATAAACAGAATGATGACCACTCATGTCCTCCCCTTCCCTTTATTCTCATAGAAGATTATTTAGTCATGAGAAGGGCGTAAGAGACCCAAATCTTTCCAATGGACTCAAGATCTTTCAACAAATTAATACCATCAACTTTCTTCCCCTTTTAAATGCCCCTTCTCTGAGTCACCTATAGTATAAGCTATAAGCACATTACAGCACGCCACAAAAAACAAGCCAAGCTGAACCAATTAAATGTTACCAGCATATCTGAAAATGGGTATTGCTTGTGTTAATACAGTAATTTAGGCATTGCCAAGGAATTTAATGACTGCTTTCACTCGTTTCTTTGCAGTGATTTTGCATATTGACACATATGAGCTGCTGTGACCACTAAGTTTGATTTGACTGAAAGACAGTTTCAGTGTAATTTCCTTTTAAGTTTCCAAACTAACTTATATCAGGGGATTCATATCAGTAGTCCTCAGCCCTTGAATCTTAAAGAAAATACTCTTTCAGGGACTTGGTTCTCTTGGCTTTGTCAAATAAAATATCAACAATTGGAGACCTGGTAGCATTTATCTGACACTAGAGAAAATCGTATTAACAGAAGCTCTCCACTGGAACGATCTTGGACATCCATGCTGGCACCGGGAAACGCACCACTAGCTCTGAACCAGCAGGAGGGCCTGGCTGACTTGGCACCTTCCAACTTCCAGCTCTCACTGCCTCACACCCTGCATGAGATGCGGGCCCAGCAGAGAGGGGTTAAATGGGTTGAGGAGCCAGTCCAGCTGGGGGTCATTAGCAATCAAGGACCAGCATCAAAAGGCAGCAGGAGACTAAGGGTGTCTGACAGGCTTGGCTCCATGCACCATCTGGAAGAAAAGAGGCTGTGGAAGCTGGATTTTTTTTTTTTTAAAGGACTTCATGGAGACCCCTTGTTGAAGATACAAACATGAATAGTGATGTTATATTCAAAGTGGGTTGCTCCTTTTTGAGTGTAGGGCCAGGTAGCCACATTTCCAGGCCAATCCCTTGCCATAATGGACCGTTCATTGGCACTAGTGTTGGGACCAACCCAGTAAATTGTCTCATGGTCTCATAGCAGCTAGTGATCAGAACATCCATGCTGGATAATAAGGTAGTGAGTATGCATGAGGTCTGATGTGTGGGGCAGGGTTCATACCAAATAACACATTTAACTGTAGTCTATATACTACAATACAATCTGTGATTAAAAACAGGAAACCATACTGCTTTCCTTAGGCTGTGCCCTAGTTAATCATTTATTTTTATTTATTTTTTATTGTTTTTGACAGAGAGAGAGAGAGAGAGAGACAGACAGAGACAGAGACAGGGAAAAGGGGGAGGGCCTCAAACAGTCTCCATAGTTGCACATCATTGGTTTTTCCACATAGTTTCATTCCACAGGTGGGCACAGGGCTGCACAGGGCAGGAACTGGGCTGGGGTCTCATCCCGGTGAGAACCAAACTGGGGGCACTCCCCACTTCAGCATATGGGTCCGCATGGGCTGGGGCCGGGATACGATCCTTGGTCACTGGGGCTGCAAAGTGAGCACTTAACCCACTGAGCCATCCTGGCTTCCCTAGTTAATCATTATAAGTTATAATTTTTCACATACTAAAATTTAAAAACAGGCTGGGGTTCACATTCTAAGGTCATTCTAAGGCAATTTTACAAAGAGGTGGTGGTCATAGAAGTCACATATTCCATCTACCTGGTCACTAACTTGGTTTACATTATCAATTAAAGTGATACACACTTTTTTTTTCCCTTTCAGACTTTTGGGTTCCCCTCCCATTCCAACTTATCTACAAATACGTAAAAAAACAAACAAAAACAAACAAAACTGTTTAAATACAGAATTTTATTTCTTTTGGGCATAGATTGTTAGATTTACAGAAAAAATAATTCTTATAATGTGACCCTTAAAATATATTACAATATTAATTTAGAAGGAGCTGCTAATCTCATTGTAAGAATAATGTAATATTATAGTTGAATTCATAAGAGGAATTTGCACTTCAGCTTGTTATTACGTGGTTCTAACATCAGTCCTCAATATAGCTTTAGTTTTGATGATAAAGCAGCCAGTGCAAGAAAAAGAACTCAGGATTGTATTTGTTCTTAGATGGTGAATGTGCTCTTCTGATATCATGGAGAATGAACAGTAGCTGAAATTATCCTGATAGGGTTTCTGGTAAGTTTCTAGATGCCTCAGATGAAAGAAAAGTATCAGGGAATATCTGGGACACTGTAGTCTCTCAGATTTAGGGTTAGTAGAGTTGGGGAGGGGTCAGGTGACATTGGCTGCTGATCTTGGCAGTGGACTTTGGAGAAGTAATCAAGGTGGAGTGGTTGGTAGAACTGCAGAAATGCAAGATTCTAAGAGTTGAATCTGGATCAGTTTTAATCATCCTAGCCTACTTTGGACAAATGTACACTCATTATTGGTCATCCTGTCAGAGATAGTGTTTAACTTAAATGTCCAGTCACACAGGACAAAGTGTGTTTAAAAAGAGACATGCAACACCTCAGAGATAGAACACTGTGGGCATAAGGCATAATGAACGCTTTCCTTAAAGTTCTATAGTTGCGCTCATGCTGATTTTGACAATTTTCATGGAAACTTTTAGTTTTCTTAGGTATATAAATGTGACTATATGAATGTGACTTAAATAACGGAA
Source organism: Craseonycteris thonglongyai (assembly GCA_004027555.1). NCBI lineage: Eukaryota > Metazoa > Chordata > Mammalia > Chiroptera > Craseonycteridae > Craseonycteris > Craseonycteris thonglongyai. The sequence continues at coordinate 10,593 of PVKE010035231.1, read as the reverse complement.
ACATAGAGTTGATTAGAGTTATGGGTTCCTGCGAATGGCTAGGAGAGATTTCTTTAACTGTTTGGTAAAAATAAACTTGATGTCTACTGGCCAATCTCATACTCAAAGTTCATAAAAGATTTGACTACTGATTTAATATAGAAGATTGTTGGTACTAACTTACTCTTGTTTACTCAACTAAAAAGCAGAAAGTAGAACCTGGGATTCATTTGGCATAAAAGCCCATGCCCCTTTAGCTATGCCCCATTTCTCCTCCTGCACTGTACTAAGAGAGGAGATTGAAGAGAGTGAAGAAAGTTTGAAATAGATGCAGAAAGGAATGGAAATAGGTCTTGGTCTGGAACTAGTATTTGGGGAAGAGTTCTATGCCCAGCTAGGATTGGAGATGATTATTTTGTGAGTGGCACCAAACGATATAGGTGTGCTTTGCAGTAGTCACTCTTAAGAGTTTGGGTGTATGTCATAGGAGGAAGGATTAATCTGGACCTTGGGTGTGGGTGGAAGAACCGAGTGGTTGTCAGAGTAACTGAACTCTAGGCTGAGGGCAGGTAAAGGAAAACCAGCAGACTGTGGAAGACAATGGAATAATAGCAGTGATGGGGGTGGGGAAAACCAGAAGGAGAAGAGGCTGTGATCCATCGGGAGCAACTTTTGATGGGTCAGGTGTACCCATGGAAGTAGATGCCTGGGTGGAAAAGAGACAAAGGTCATTGACATAAAGAGGTAGGGAGCTAGAACATTTAGGAGTTGGGTAGGATGGGTGGCCATGGAAAAATCACTGTAGTTGGTGGTGAGATTTTGGAATGAGGAAGACAATGGATTAAATACTCCACCCTTGTCCAACCAGTGGTGTGTGGGTTGCATATGGCCCAGGAAGGCTTTGAATGCAGCCCAACACAAATTTGTAAATTTTCTTAAAACATTATGAAATTTTTTTTGCTATTTAAATTTTTTTTTTTTTTTAGCTCATCAGCTATTGTTAGTATTAGTATATTTTATGTGTGGCCCATTTATGTGTGATAATTCTTCTTCCAATGTGGCCCAGGGAAGCCAAAATATTGAGCACCCCTGCTTTAGGGGAAATGGTGGCTAGTAAGAAGCATGAGTCAGAGGAGAGAAAACACAGAAAACAGGGGGATAGTGAATGAGAGCATGGAGTGGTTAGAGTGGCCTGATTTGGGGGCAGTAGGCAGTGGTGACCAGCATGCAAAGCAGGCTGGAGAAAGTCAGCTGAAGGTATCAAATGAAAGAGCCACTGTTGTGAAATTTGGTTAGTACCAGTGTGAACTCAGATTCCTGGCAGGCATGGAAGCCAAGTGCCAGAAGGGTGGATGGTTCAGCTCCAAACTAAAAGTTGGTGAGAGGTTGTTTTCATATTTCTTAACGTAATTACCGAACATGGAGGTGAGATTAGTAGAGATTAATCTAGTGTTGGTTTATAGGCTAGTTTGTGAGAATTTGAAAAAAATTGGGAGTGAGAGCAAATAAAAGGCTACTGAAAAAAGTCCAGGTAGATGGAGAGAGAGGCTGTACTATGGTCCTTTCTTTCCCATTGCCAGATTCATCTGCTCTGGCTTACCCTGAGCTGTTGTCCTGGTTTCAACTACTATGCACAGACCTCTACCCTGACTAAGGAAAGATGCCTTCTCATGAACCCAGCCTGTGGGAACTTTCAGTCCTTAAAAGACAGGGTTTGAGTCTTTAGTAAAGTGAGAAGGAGGATATCAGGTGCTCGTGTGATGTTGTGCTAAGAAAGGGTTGTTGGTGTCCTGAAGTATTAGGAAATTTAGCAAGATCTCTCATTAATTTCACAAACATGGTATCTTCCTCAACAGGACCACCAGGCTCAGTTTGGTGGGATAAGTTCAAATATTGTCATGCTGTACTAAGAATCATGACTCCCTTCTAACCCTGGCACTATTGCCAAGTGTGGGTTAGTGTATCCTTTTCTCCCTGATGCTAAAATCTGCTCCTTATTGCTCATTAAAGTTTATTCAAAGCCGATTCTGTGCCAGGCCTTGTTCTAGGCAGTGGGGCTAGGGCAGTGAACAAAGATCTCTGTCCTCAAGGAGCTCACCAGCTGGTAGGAGGAGACATAATAAACAATAAGCATAATGAATAATATGGTATATAATATATTAGAAAATGAAGATTTTTGTTTTATTGTTAAATTTATTGGAAAGATTATTTTAAAAGAAAAAGAAATAGTAGGGCAGGGCACAATGACTATCCCACTGTCCCTAAGGTCCTGAGCATTGGCACTGCTAGACTTCCTTTTTCAAGGTCTGATGACCCTCCCCTTAAACCTCCAATGCAAATACACACCAGGGGTGGCCCTTGCTCCATCAGGCTTTTTCTGGACAGTGTATACTCTTCCTTGAAAAAGTACTGGGTTCATGGGGGCTGGACCAAAGGGTGGACCAAGTACAGACAAGATGCATTAATGTCTACACTACTGGTGAAAGTGCAGCTTTGTAGGGAGGAGGTGGCTTAGTCCAGCTCTCTTGTCCTGCCCAGGTATCGACGGGTGATATCATCAGTGGTCCATTGCTGCTACATGGGTGGACTCACACAGTGTCCAGGAAAGCTGGCCTGTAGACCCACCAGGATGCCCAAGACAACGTATTTCTCCACTCTTCAAGAAGGATTCTTAGGCCAATGAGAAAATGGGATTCAAAAACTGATTCATGACATTTGAAAAGTGTACATTTGGATGGAGGTCCACAGAGGAGAAAAAAATCCCTGCTTCAGTCTGTACACTCTCTGTACCAAAGCAAAATACATTCATAAGCTCCTCAGTGAAGTGACAGGGACAGAGGATCTGACAAGTTTCCTATGAACAAGGGAAGGTATATGGAAATTAATTGTGGATAGCAGTGGTTACTATTTTCAAAGATTTATAAATTATCATTGCTGGTCTCTTTGTGTGCCATCTTTTCTTAAAATTTATATTTTATTGGACATGATAATAGGAGGCTTTTGAATAATTCTGCTTTGTCCTCTGCCATCTCTAGGAATGGAACCCTCAGAAAGGAAATACTGAAGTATCTTCCTGACTCCATTTCTAGTTTGTAGAACTCTCTGGTCCTACTGTCTCTGATACTCCCGTTTTGTACATATGGTGAAATTTTGCTGCAAATAAATGTTATTCCAGGAGTTAGTTTTTGCTGATTCTATTTTGCTAAATGACTCTGGCTCTTTCTTTAAAAATCAAAACTAAACTAATAACACATAATAATTTAAAATATATTACTTACTGATAGATTCTCTGTTTCAACAAGTTTTCCCTATCATGGGTTAAATATATTGCTTCTATGCAATGGTTGTATGTTATTTTGAGGCAGAGTGTTCTTAATGTCAAATCCATGCTTGATAAGGATCTAGGTGGTGCCTCATCAAATTGCCAACAGGGCTGACTTGCTAATACTATCCACTCCAGAACAGGGTTTGTTTGTAGTTCTAATGAATTTGCCATGCTGTTAGCTGGGGTTAATTTGTGAATCCCTACATGAAGGTTGGTAGAGTTCAAGCTAAGCTTATTTTGCCTCATAAAGAGACAAATAGACTCAGTGACTCTTTCTGGTCTCCCAGATCTGCAACTACTTGCTTCAGAGACTTTTGTTTGTTTTCTTTGGTGATATAGCTTTCAGGAGTATATTTCCAGCTTTGTCTCCAGGTACTGAGAATTATATAAACTAGCTTCACACTATATAAATTGCTCAATAATTATAATAGGCATCTCACATCAAAATGTGCAATTTAGATTTTATCTACTACTCAAATGCAAAATCCTCTAGGGTGTTGAGTTATGAAATTATTCAAATATAGAAATTAGCATTTTTAAAGTTCTCAACTGATAATAAGTACTGTATTCAGTTTCTTCTTCCTAGGAATGAGTTAGTAATAGTAAGTAATAGTATATTTAGTGCAAATACATTCCATGAAGTAGAATAATACTTAAACATGTAGTGGGAAGTAAAAACAGTTATTTAATTGGGAAAGCCACCATAGTTGTAAAAAGAAATGCGAGTACATAAGTGTCTCACTTCTGCTATTCAAGACCCACAAAGAAGTTTTTGTTTAGAACAAGCTTGTTCAACCTATGGCCCACCAGCCTCACGTGGCCCAGGATGGTTTTGAACGTGGCCCAATACAAATTTGTAAAACTTCTTAAAACATGAGCTTTGGGGGGGGGCGGGCGGCGGGGGGGGGGGGTGTGGAATTTTTTTAGCACATCAGCTATTGTTAGCGTTAGTGTATTTTATGTGTGACCCAAGACAATTCTTCTTCCAATGTGGTCCAGGGAAGCCAAAAGATTGGACACCCTCATTTAGAATTTAATAGAAAGTCACCGATCACCTGATAGAGAGTAATAATTTTGTCAACAGAGCTTAGACTTGATATATAATTACAGATACCCTGTCTTGGCCTCCCCTTCTAAAAATCTGCTATACTCAATAAGTGAGCATGATGAATATGATGGAACTAAAACTCTCCAGATGGACATCGGTTGTTTTTGCCCCATGTAACATCTCCACATCTCTGCTTTGAGAAGACAGAGTCCTCTTTTTTGTGGGGAACATGTTCCAGGTATTTGGGTATGGCTGATCTTTCCTCTGGTTCTTCCTCAATCAAGGCTGAATGAACACATGGTCCAGGCCTGGCCCAGCAGAGTTCCCCTTTCCCACCCACAGTGATTAGTTCAGGGGTGGGCACGCACGCCAGGCAGGGCTAGAGTTCCTGTAGGAGATCTGAGATACAGACACTGGAAGAGAGAGAGCCCTTTGTCCTTTGGTATCTTGAGTTTTACTTAGTGGATATAGGCTTAGCGCTAGCAGTGATCATTTTACCAACACTGAAAATGACATCCCCAAAGAGGGAGGGGGAGAGAGAGAGAGAGAGAGACCAACTTTTAATGACACTGGTTGGAGCCCAATAAATTGCATTTTAACCTGAGCCAATTTCAGATGGGTTTCTGATTCGTGTATCTCAACAAGTCCTTTTAGTCTTTACAAAAGAGTAACTTACATGTTATTGTCCCTCCTGTTAATCATCAGCATTGACATTCCACACCTGTACCCAGTGAGGAGCACACTAGGGTCCTTTGTCAGAAAAGCCCAAACCTCTCCAATGCGTCTAGGCTATTATCAATTAGGCCATTAAGTCCTTTTGAGCCACTAAAATGTTAATATGTGGAGGTTCCCGAAAGAATACCTGCTTGTATGGTGCCCATGTGTATGTGTATAGCATCTCATTACTTTAAAATTAGCTAGAGGTGAAACAAGCTAAGTGTGCCAGTTTATTTTGTGAGACATCTATTTCTTATTAATGAAGTAAACAGAGGCATTTGTGAGGAAGCACAGGCAAGGAACCCAGCAAGCACACGGGCAATTTCCCACCTACATCAGATGAAACATGAAAGAGCAACTCTTAATTACAACCAAATATTAGCTCTGGCTCCTGGGAACTCATCATCCCATCTCAAGGTCTATATTTATGAAAATTTAAGCAATGTCTTAAAACATGATAATTTGTTCTTTGTTTATTTCTTTCCCTGAACAGATTAATTTATTCCAAGGGACTTTGGTTCTCAAGCGCTAATATATCGATTGGGCCCATGTACGACATAACTAACAGCCTGGGGAGGAGATTTTGGTAGAAAACAAAAGTCTTTCTTGTAGTTTTCCTTAGGTAATTAACTTCTTATTTGTGGGCCTTGGACTGCTTCCAGTTTTCTCTGGATTTACATCTCTGACTTTCAGATCAATGGTTAATTTCATGAGAGAGGCTGGGAGCATGAAAAAAGAAAAAAAATAACAACAAAAAACAACACTTCAGGCTTGAATGAACCAGTGGGAACACACTGAAGCCATAATAAAAGTTAGGTGTTTTTTATTTATTTTTTCCTACTAGGTGATGTCTTTCCAAGAGCTTCAATGGAAAGGACAATTTAGACAGTCATAGGATATGAAGTATTGACTCTGGAGAAGGAAAGATGAGGATATAAGAAATGCTGTTTACCACTTCTGAAAACTTCTCTTGGTGAATTTTGGATCCTATTGGAAACTCAAACCAATGTTACAAAGTGCCATCCTTTTAAAGTCTATCTATTGATTATCAGTTCTTTTATAGTTCATGAACTGTACTGAGAAGTCTGAAACTTGCGAACTATAAGTATCTGTATTTTGTAGAAAGAGAAAATACATAGTAGGTAAGCAATGAAATTAGCCCACAACCTATATGTTCCCACACCAACCTAATACCTGTAACTATATTATTACACTAACTTAGTACAACAGAAAGCTTCCAGAAATGCACCTGTTCCCAAATTTCAGGCAGCTTCTTAAATGTCCTTGGATTTTATTTATAGGTAGTTTTAAAAGTTTTAAAAGTTTTACAAGTTTAAAACAGTACATCAAAAGTCAATGGCCCTTGATGATAGTATTTGCCCTTCAAAACAAACCTTTTAACGATTTATTTTTATTGTTTTTGACAGAGAGAGAGAGAGAGATACAGAGACAGAGACAGAGAGAAGGGGGAGGGCCCAGAACAGTCTCCATAGTTGCACATCATTGGTTTTTCCACATAGTTTCATTCCACAGGTGGGAGTGGGGCTGCACAGGGGAGGAACTGGGCCAGGGTCTTCACCTCGGTGAGAACTGAACTGGGGGCACTCCCCAGTTCAGCATATGGGTCCGCACAGGCCGGGGCTAGGATTCGATCCTCGGTCCCTGTGGCTGCAAAGTGAGCAGCCCGGCTTCCCGGCTTCCCATAAAACAAACCTTTTAAATAGCAAAGTACAGACATTTCTGTCACACTTTATATTCCTGATTTCTATAAGCACTGTGATTCTGTTCTAACCCAGAGCTTCTATTAAATATAACAAACCTACATTATTACTTATAAAATGCTAAAAACAAGTCCAAACAGTAACGTAGATATTTTTACTATATCAAATTGCTTTTACAAATAGACCAGATGGCACAAGCCTAGTTCTGTTTACTCCTAGTACATATATAACTGAAATTTAGGTACCTACTATCAGGTGAAAGCATTAGCTACTCCGGATTACTGTAGTAGGTAGTATTACTTTTATACTACTTCCGGCGTATAAGACGACCAGGCATATAAGACGACCCCCTAATTTTACAGTTAAAACATAGGTTTAGGCCTATATTCACTGTATAAGACAACAGCCTCGGAAGTGGGGGGTAGTCTTATACAGCGAATATAGGCCTAAACCTATGTTTTAACTGTAAAATTAGGGGGTCGTCTTATACGCCCGGTTGTCTTATATGCTGGAAAATACGGTAAATACTCCTGTTGCTACCCCTAAAGTACCTCTCCCAGAAGAAAGATTTACATTCCCCATCCAGCTGAACTCAGGAGTGGCCATTTGGCTGATTTTTGGTCACTGAAATTCACCTATCTCTTAAGGATGTGTGTATTTCTAGGTAGAAGCTAGAACTGTTTGTCAAGTCTTCTGCCACAACTTCCAGCAATGATCTCGAAATTCCAGATGGAATTAGTCTGAGTCCTGGAGAGATGACATCCACCAGAGCCACAGCCAACTCACAATGGGTAGTGTGTGTGAGAAATAAGCCTTTGTGGTTGTAAGCCACTAAAATGTGGGGATTGTTTGTTTCTGCAGCATAATCTAATCTATACTGACACAACAGCTTAAACTAAATATGTATACTTTATTTAACTATTACTTTGCATCTTATGAAAATGCCATTTGGTAATAAAGAATGAACTAATAGCAGAAATCTCATATAATTCAACTTATAACTGACAAAAATTGAAATATATGGGAAAGCTGGGATTGCTCAGTGGGTTAAGTGCTCACTTTGCAGCCCCGGGACCAAGGATCGAATCCTGACCCTGGCCCGTGTGGACCCATATGCTGAACTGGGGAGTGCCCCCAGTTCAGTTCTCACCAGGGTGAGACCCCGGCCCAGTTCCTGCCCTGTGCAGCCCCACCCACCTGTGGAATGAAACTATGTGGAAAAATGAATGATGTGCAACTATGGAGACTGTTTGGGGTCCTCCCCCTTATCTCTGTCGCTGTCTCTGTATCTCTCTCTCTCTGTCAAAAATAATAAAAATCTTTAAAAAAAATTGAAATATAAATTTCTAACTCATGATGTTTTTCCTTCCAAAATAAAATTGCTTACTAAGAAAAAAGCATGTTTATTAGTTTTATTTTCTTTTTTATAAGGAACATCATAGTGGAATTAGAAAAATGGTTGCCCCCTTCCCCCACCTAATGCACATTCCTAAATCCACAGTAATATCAATAATCAATTGAGCATTATCCATGTGTCAGTTTCTAGGGCTGTATAGGTGAGCAAGACAGATGCAATCCCTGCTTTCATGGAGATTTCACTCATTCTAGTGATGTAGTTCAATTCTAAACAGGTAAATTATTACAAATTATGGTTAAGTGCAAACAAAGGAACAGATAGGTTGTTTGAAGTCAGAATTAAGTAGAAAAGAAAACAGAGACAGAATGGTGGGGGATGGCCCCTGTGAAGAGGTGACAGTTAACTTGAGGCCTAAAGAATGACAAGAGCCAGCATGTGGAGAGAGGTTCCAATGGGGGTCAGGGAGCGTTCCAGGCAGAGGGAATAGCACATTCAAACAGCGTATTCATGTCCTGCAGGCAGATCAGATCTGACCAGTACGGCTGAACTGCAGTGAGAAAAGGGATCATAATGTGAGATAAAGTTGGAAAAATCGGCTGTGGACAGGTCATGCAGGGCTTTGATGGTCATGGAGGGAATTGGAATTTTCTTTTAAGTCAATGGGAAGCTACTCAAGGAGAAAGGGAAGAAAGAGGGCCTGAGACAGTTTATTTCTTTAGGAAAGTTCATTACCTCAGGTAGCAGTCCCTTACATGTAGAGGCACAAGAACGGAAGCAAGAAGACCAGTGAGGAGGCTACTGCAGGTCAGAGGCAATGGTTATCTGGACCAGGTTGTGATGACAAAGAGAAAGAGATAGGTACAGAAGTCCAAAACAGAACTTATTGATGGGTTTGGTTGTGGAAAGAGAGAGGAGATTGGTCAAGAATGACTTCTAGGGGAAGCCGGGATGGCTCAGTGGCATGTTGAGTGCTCGCTTTGCAGCCCCGGGGTCTGAGGATCAAATCTAGGCCCTGGCCAATGCAGACCCATACGCTGAACCGAGGTGGGCCCCCAGTTTGGTTCTCGCCAGGCCGAGCTTCCCATGTGGGAGGACCCTGTTCGGCTCCTGCCCCAGGAGTGCTTCCTATGTGCGAGGCCCCCGGGTAGGTTTCTGCCCTGCATGGCCCTGTGCCCCCTGTGGAGTAAAACTATTTGAAAACTGATGACATTCAACTATGAAGACTGCTCTGGGCCCTCCCCCTTCTCTCTCTGTGTGTGTCAAAATAAATAAATAAATAAATAAAAATAATAAATCTTAAAAGGAAAGAATGACTTCTAGACTTCTGGCTTGGGTCCTTGGGTAGATGGTAGGCCATTTACTGAAATAGGGAATGCCAAGTGAAGATCAAGGTTTCCAGGGCTGTGAGGAAACAGAGTTTGGTTTTGGACTTGTTAAGCATAGGATGCCTGTGAAACGTCTGAGAGGAGATGTCAAGTGGGAAGCATGCCTGGAATCCAGAGAAACAATCTGGGCTGGACAGACACATATTAACTGGAGAGTCATCAACATACCCATGGAATTTCAGGTTTGGGGAACATATGTAGAGGGAGGTAAAAAAAAGAAAAGGTTCTTGAATGCCTGAGGAAGCCTAGCATTTAGAGGTTTTAGCAAGACACAAAGAGCAGCCATGAGGTTGGGGGCAAGCCAGGAGGGTGAGTCTACACAGACACGGAGAAAAGGGAGTGGCTTACGAAGGCCAGGAGAGGTGGAACAAGACAAAGAACAGAGATGTTCTCTGGATCTGGCAACCAGATCGCCTGTTCCGAAACCCCAACAAGTGTGCTTTGGTAGAGCAATGAGCCCGAGGGGTTCTGTGGGGGAGGAAATACAGGCAATAGGTACAGTAAAAAATGTTTTCAAATTTGGTGAAGAGGGGAAAAAGAGAAGAAGGGTGTATGTAGTAGGAGAGCCTGATATTAACAGCATTTATTAAAGAGAAACTATGAAAAATCCTGGAGATGATTGAGTTTACTTGGCACCTACCAGGTTATTTCCTACCATCAGCAAAAACATGGGCTTGAGAACAAGCGAACTAGTTATAATCTCGTATAACTACATTACGTAGCCACTTTCTGAAATATCATATTCCTCAAGCATTATCTCCTCTAGCCTTTCCTATATTTCTGGAAGGAGTCTGTTTGGGTTACTTTAATTAATATAGCTTTTCTATCCAGGTTTTATCATATTTTCTCTTAAATTCTGAAAAATATGCAATCATTGAAGAATGTTCTTCTGATCAAGAGTTTTTTGGTGTTTTTTTTTTCTCCCTGTAACTCCAAAAATACTGACCTAGTTAGTTTCTGTATCTCTTGTTATATAGTTCACTTCCCTCTTAGCTTAAGGGTTATTAAATAAGAGTAAAATTTCATTACAAATTTTAGTTAAAATCATGTTTAATTAATAT
>PVKE010035230.1:0-16987 GCA_004027555.1 Craseonycteris thonglongyai | reverse complement strand
CCCCCAGCCTCGGGCCCCCCAGCCCCCCGGCCCCCAGACCCCCAGCCCTGGTCCCCCCAGCCCCCCGGCCCCCAGCCTCGGGTCCCCCAGATCCCCGGCCCCGGGCCCCCAGCTCACAGGGGCCGTCAGCCGTCATCAAACCCAGCTACGTGCTTCATGCCGTTTAAACCGAAGTTTCGGGTCTGAAACTCCCTTCAGAAACCCCCGTCCCTCCCAGGCCCCGAGCCTGTGGCTTCAGCCCTGTGAGACGCGCCGCGCAAGCCCGGGGGCCGCCTGGTCCCGGCGGGTCCCTGAACCAGCTCTGCATCTGCTGTCGTCTGTCAGGTCCCAGGAAACGCGGCCACTTTAATCGCACGTCTCGGGGGGGGTGCTTCCTCCTGAGCAGTCGGGGTCCCCGTGTCCCTGATGTGGGGACACAGACCGTCCATGAGTCTCACGGCAGCAGGTGCGTCCACCTGGGTGAGCCCCGTGGAGCTTCTGTGAGGCCCACGGTGCTGCATTTTGCCCATTTGTGATTTACATGAACTTTTTGTTTCCTAAGTTAATGTGCTGTCCCTTTTGGGGGGTAAGTTTTGGTACTTGGGGGGTTTCCTTGTGTATGTCTGTAACCAGAGCCTCCTAATCCGTCTCTGCCTGCACCGTTGTAAATCAGAAAGTAATATTCCTTCCCCTCCCTGCCCCCAGACTCTCCCTAATTCGCTCAGTGTTCTTCCCTTTGGAGAATGAAGTTCAGGGTCTGTCAGCCAAGTTCAGCCCCTGGATGGATTCATGTTCGTTCCCAGGTGGGGATTCTGGGGGAGCTCAGCAGCTGGAGCACTCGCCTTGCAATCTCGAGTCCTGGGATCGAATCCCGGCGCCGGCAAACCCATGTGCCCATCGGCAGTGCAGCTGGGAGCCACCGGGAAGGCCCAGCCGTGAGCTCACCTCCCACGCGGGAGCCCCCAACCTGGTTCCCGCCCAGCGCGGCCCCCGCCCAGCTGTGTGGGATGAACCCGGGTCATGACGGACGACGCACAACGATGGAGACGGCTCTGGGCCCTCCCCCTTCTCTGTCTCTCTCTGTCTCTGTGAAAAACAATAAAATAGATCTTTAAAAAAAAAAAGCAAGAAACAAAACACCCCGTTGAAGGGTGTGCAGTGAGCAGGTGCTGTTTTTTGGATGATGTTCCTGAATAACTTTCCGAACAAGTTCCTGAAATACTGATGACTGCACAGGCCCCTGATCCCGGTGCCCGGCCTACCGGCCGTGGGGACCAGGCCCCACGAGCCGCCCCACCCACCGCCTCCCTGTCTGCCGGGGACGCCTGTTCACAGTTCTGTTTGTCGGGTCGGGGACGCCTGTTCACAGTTCTGTTGGTCGGGTCAGGGACGGTGTCTCGAGCGGCCACAACGCGGCCACAGGACACATTTGCTCTCCGGGGGCTGCGAACCGCGTTGTGTGACCGGGTCTCAGAGGCATCAGAAGGCGCCCGTGTGCCCTGAGCTCCGCCCCCCCCTCGCAGGGGTGGCTCCGTCTCCCCGTGAGCGTGAGCATGAGCGTGAGCGTGAGCGGCCCCCATCCTCGGGGAGGACTCCCCAGCGCAGGGTCCTGGAACCGCAGCAGGCGCCTCGCACATCTCTCGGGACAGGTTCAGGCTGGAGCTGCATCCTGGTCTCAACAGAGCGTGATTTTCTCCGCAAATTCGGGGACCGGGGAGGGGGGCGCACCCGTGTCCGGACCACCCGTCCCCGGAGGGAAGCCACGCGGCTTCAGCCTCTGGGCTGAGATCGGAGGGGCCACGTCCAGCTGTTTCTCCAGCAGAACAGCCAAGTGGGGGGTGGGGGGTGGACGCAGGATGAGGGGCCCACCTGGGAGGTGGGGGCTCGAAACCAACCAAGAACCTCGCACTTTTTGGGGGACGGTGGCTGTGCGACGTCACTGATTCGGACCCGCTGGCCGGCCCAGGGCCCTGCGTCTCGGTCAGCGGTGGGATCGTGCTGGGGGTTGGGGGGCGACCACGCGGTTTGAACAACACACGGGGTGAAGGGGGGCCGTGGGGCGGTGCCAGCCGCTCTGGGAGGAGGGAGAGGCTCTCCCAAGTGCACGTCAGGACTGAGGGGACAGGTCGCACTGGACGCCCCATGGAAAGCGCTTGGGCTTCGCCTCGGCAGCCGCGCAGCTTGGGGACCTGGCTGGGCGCCCACAGAGCCGGGGGCGTCGAGGGCCTTGCACGGGGAGGGCACGCGGCCCAGAGCGGCGTCTTTGCCGCCAGGACGAGGTCAGCATGCGGAGCTGGGGGCGGGGGGAGGTCAGGAGGGACGCGGGTCCCCACAGGAATGCCACCTGGTGACCGTGTTCGGCGGCAGCGGCAGGAGCCACCGGGCGTCTGGGCCGCCGTTTCCTAAGCGCGACGTTCTGCCCCGACTCCCCAGCCGCCGCTCACGAGAACGGCTGGACAGGGACACGTCGAGACGGGGTTTCCAGGCTCACGTCGCCTCCAGGCTGCGTGCCGGGCCGTGAGGGCAGCGCCGGCCTCGGCCGCGTTAGGAAGCCTCAGACGACCGGCCGTGATGCCGACGAGCAGATTCACTGCTGGGGGAACGCGCCCCACGGGCCCCCGGAAAGCGCTGGACGCGCATCCTCAGAGGTGGACTCAGCATCGGTTGTGTGACACTCGGAACCGACTTCAATCTCAGGTTCGGCGAACAAGTACCGTATTTTCCGGCGTATAAGACAACCGGGAGTATAAGATGACCCCCTAATTTTACAGTTAAAACATAGGTTTAGGCCTATATTCGCTGTATAAGACGACCCCCCACTTCCGAGGCTGTAGTCTTATACAGCGAATATAGGCCTAGACCTATGTTTTAACTGTAAAATTTGGGGGTCGTCTTATACGCCGGAAAATACGGTAGGTGCCTGTTAGCAGGACGGTCACAGCTGGGAAGTTACGTTCATGAAAACTGGTTGGTTGGGGGAGAGACTGATGACGCCGCGTTAAGGGAACGCCACACCATCTCCCCTGAGGACAGCGCAGGAGAGCGGGGAGCCCGGCCCCCGAGGGCTGAGCTCGCTCGTTATTCAGAGGCTGCTCGTAGCTCCGTTTTCCTTCCTGGAGCCTGGACGTTTCTTCTCAGGGATGAAAACCTAATCAACACCATGAAACGTGTTCGTAAGAACAGGACATGTGCGTGCCGGGGTCTGCGTCATGGATGCTCGCTCCCAAGTTCATCCCAAACCCGGTCTCCCGGGGCTCCTCCCACATGCGCCGTGGAGCCTGTCTGGATGGCGGGCAACCGCCTGGGGTCCCAGAGGGAAGCACGCAACTCGTTGTGAGAAGTCAGGGACCATATTCTGGGCGAGGTATTTTGGGGACGATATTCTGGGCGAGGTATTTTGGGGACATACCAAGATACATGAGAGCCCCGCTCCTGCTTCAGTAAATGATTCGCAGGGGGAGCTGGGACGGCCCAGCGGGTTCAGCCCTGGGGACCGAGGATCGAGTCCCGGCCCCGGCCCGGCCCCGGCCCGTGGGGACCCATGTGCTGAACTGGGGTGAGCTTCCCATGCGGGAGCCCCCAGCCCAGCTCCCACCCTGCATGGCCCCCGCCCACCTGTGTGGAACGAAACAAATAACATAAATCATTTTTGAAAAGTAAAGTGAATAATTTGCCTTTAGAAGACACCACGGCCGTAGACATTGCACACAGCGTGTGTGACCTTGTGCGAGAACAGGGCCGGCATGGAAGGTGAGCGCTGGGCCGGGGTCAGCGCAGAAAGAGGAAGCGGGAAGCGTCCGAGCGTGGGGCCAGGGCTGCGAAGAGAGAGGAGCTGGAGGGACGTGTGGGGAGATGAGCAGCGACAATGAGGTTAGTTGGGTTTTTTTTTCTGGTTGAAGAAGCAGCACAGGCCACTGGGCGCAAGGTCAGGAGGAAACTGGAGCCGCGGAGATCGTATCTGAAGTACTTAGATAAGCAGCTCCGATTCAGCAGCTTCTACAGCCCAGAGGTTCTGAGAAGCGCGAAGCCTCAGGGTGGGACCCCCGCAGGTCCTGGAGGCCGAGGGGCAGGGAGCCCAGCCTGGGGGGCAGGGCTGGCGGCCTCAGGAGGCGCTGGGAGGCCCAGGGGCTCAGAACAGGAACCGGCTGCTGGACTGGCGCCAGAGGACCGTCCCGGGTGGTTTGCACTGAAGGGGCCCCTCCCAGGCCAAGACCAGACCCCCGGCTACTTGGCTGGAGGTCGCTTCATTTTCTGTTTTTTTAGATTTTTATTTTTACTGTTTTTGACAGAGACAGAGAGGGGGGGGAGGGCACAGAGCCATCCCCACAGCTGCATGTCATCACTTTTCAACACGGTTTCGTTCCACACAGGTGGGCGGGGCTGTTTCACGCTCCTGACACTTTTGATGGACATTTTGCACAGAATGTCTGAAAATTTGATACTTTGTAGAATGTCCCCAAACTTGGGTTTGTCTCATGTTTCCTCATTGCTGATCATGTGGAGGGGACCCCTTTTCGCAGGAGCCCCTTGGAAAAGAAGCGCCCGCGCCCCCGACGGGTCCTCCTGGAGTCGGTCCCTGTCACTCGATGGGGACGGTGGCCGCGTGTTTCTCTTTCTGACCCGTCGCTCGCCTGGGGGAGGTCGGGTGAGACCGTGATGACAACGCTGTTTCTTCTCAAAGCTCCGCCTAGTAAGTCTCGTATCCACAAGCGGGTCACGTCTACACTGATTGTTGCCACACTGTTGGGCTACTGGCGATTCTGTATTTTCTTTTTTCCGTCCACATTTGCTAATTTGAATTATTCTGTAAGGAAGAGCTGTCCCTTCTCTGCAGTTTATCTATTTAATTGTTTATTCACGTCACTATGCTTCCATGAACATGTGTTTCATTCTGTGCGTTAGAACCCAAGACTTCTAACGTATGGATCAGAATCTGTGGACTGTGTTGATCAAATCATTCATGTTCTGGCCCCTGGGAGCTCCCTCGTGTGGGCTCTGTCTTCTTGCCACGTTCCTTTCTTTAAAAATATAAATAAAATAAAAAAAGATTTATTTTATTGTTTGAGAGAGAGAAGGGGGAGGCGCAGAGCTGTCTCCATACTTGTCCATCATTAGCTGATACACGGCCGGGGCCGGGATTCGATCCCCGGGCCTCCCAGTGGCCAGACAAGCGTGCAACCTGCTGAGCGATCCCGGCATCATGGCAAGTTCTTTCCTTCTTCAAACGCTCCCCTGTTTCCTGGCCCACGGGTTTCAGACTCTGCTGGTATTTTCCTGGCTTCAGTCCTGAAATCACCGCTTCTCCACGCACTCCAGCCCCACGTTCCTGAGTCTCTGTTTCACAGTCACAGTTGCGCCTCACTCGCCACCTTCTGGTGCCAACATCGCCCCAGGAGAGCAGAGGCCTCGCGTCTGGTCAGCTCGGAGCTGCCGGCGGCCGGCGTGGAAGGGGCAGAGCTCGGCTCGCTCCTTCCTCCCCTGGGGACTTCTCAGCCCTGCGCAGAGGGCTCTGTTCAGTGGTCACAGAGGAACTGGGGGTGGCTTTGCAGCAATTCCAGCTTCCACCAGCCTGGGGAGCCTGAGACGAGGAATCAAATCTCTGTCCTCGCTTGTCTAAAATGGTTCTTAAGGAAACAGAATCCAAGAGCGCAGAACTTTGTCCACAGAAGTGAACGGGCTTCAAGCAGCCAGGAGACCGGCCCTCGCTGTAGGACAGCTCAGCAGCCGTGTCATCGGTAAGCTCTGTACCACACGTACCATCCTGACACGAGTCCTGAGGAATCTGGCGGTGCACACTCAGCTCACGTACAAACCAGGAGCTGAGAACCGGGCAGGGAGCTGCTACGCGGGGACTGAGGATGGGAGAGAGCGTTAACTAAGGCGACTAAGTAACAAGGTGCGAGGCCGTCCAGCGCTGCTAGAGACTGTCGTTAAGTCCACCTGAAAGTACTTTGCACATTTGCTCAGTGATCTGTCTGTACTGCTAAGAAAGCATTTCAACGTTTTCAAGAACAAAGAATGACAAGATAGGCCAACAGCCTCTCCATCCGCAATTATTGCGACATTACATCAGAGACTCATGATTCTCGAAGGTCCTGCAATACGGCCAAGTCGGCCCGGACAGTGACGTGTGTGTGTCGGGTAGCGAGCTCAGACGTTACTCTAAGGGTCACTGAAGCCATTAAGGGTTTTAAACGGGGCTGCTTTCAGGGTTACCTGAGGTCACACCTAGGACAGGGTCAGCATGTAGTTGGTGTTCTGTAGATGACTCTGCTGTGGCCACTCCACTGTCCCTTCTGCTGCTGTGCTGCTACAAGTGTTCATACCACTGCAGGTGCCGGTACTGTTACCGCTACAGGTACCGGTACTGTTACCGCTACAGGTACCACTACTGTTACCACTACAGGTACTCCTACAGGCACCGGTACTGTTACTGCTATAGGTACTGCTACAGGTGCCAGTACTATTACCGCTACAGGTACCGGTACTGTTACCGCTACAGGTACCACTACTGTTACCACTACAGGTACTCCTACAGGTACCGGTACTGTTACTGCTACAGGTACTGCTACTACTGCCACAGCTACTGTTACTACTGCTACACTTACTGCTATTGCCACTGCTACTATTAATGCTGCTACAGCTACTGTTACTACTGCCACTGCTACCGTTACTATTACAGTTACTGCTGCCCCTACTACTTTTGCTACAGTTAGTGCTCCTTCTGCTACTGCTGTCACTTACTATTACCGTTGCCATCGTTATTGCTACTTCTACTACTGTTGCTGTGTGACGACTACTAGTTCTCTGTCTCTACCCCTATTTGGGAAGGTATAACCAGCCCTGCTCTCCCTGATGTCTCTACATGGAGACCCACTTTCCCTTCCCAGCAGCGGTTGCATCTGTCCTGGTGGCTGACCTACGCCTGGACCTACAAGACTGGGTGCCAGAGTAGGCAGTCAGTTAATACTTGCTCAGTGAATGAACAACACTGAAAACACTGGTTCTAATCTCAATGTTAAAAGCAGACAGACCTTCCCAGCGTTTAGCACAAGCAGGAACACACTAATGGAAGCAAGGAGGTCAGACACAAGGTCCTGGGGAGTTTCTGCGTGGAGGGTAGAAGCTCAGAGAGGGGGCCGGGCCCCGTGAGGCAGGGCAGCGAGAGCCCTGAGAGTCCTCAGCACCCACTGTGTAGTTTTGGTGTCAGACTTTTGCATTCACTCCGTCCATTCCGTCCAGGCTCAGCGGGGCTTAAAGAGGTTGCACGCACGACATGTATCCACCGTGACAACACAGTCTTTTCCTCTGTGCTCTGCTGCTCACCTGCCCCAGCCCCTCACTCCCACAAAACTGCTCTGTTGATTATTCAAATTGCAGATTAAAGGCGATATTTCCCCTTGTACTGCTTCTCTCTTTGGAAATCGGATTTAGAGAAGAACACTTGGTTCGAATCCAGGCTCTACGACATATACCAGCTCAGTGGCTCTGAGCAAATGATTTCATCTCTCTGAACACGTGTCTTCACCTGGGACACGGATGCATGCTGTCTGTCACGGATGAGTAAGTGTGTACAACCTGCCTGTGGCAGTTCTGAGGAATGTGTGCATGCATGTGTCTATGTGCACATGTAGGTGCGTGCATGCAGTGAACGAATCGTGTTCATGCATGTGCACACGTGGCAACGTGTGTGCCTGCATGTGCACACACTATGTGCATATCGTGAATGTACGTGTGTGTTGTGTGTGTGTGTGTGTGTTTTGTCCTCAGCTTCCACCACATATTTCAGATGTGGTTACTGTTAGTGTAAACAGGAACTGCTATGCTAACGAGATTCAGGGGTGATGAAGGGCATTAAAATGCAGATGAGCTGCCAGCAGACCCCCTTCTGCTCCCCTCTCCTCCCACCAGCCCCCCAGACCCTCCTGTTTTCTTCTCCTTCTCGTGGTCTTTCTCCACAGTTGCCCCCAGGAGCTGCCACAGAGCTGCACTGGGGACCACAGAGGGGCCAGGGGAAGTCACCGAAGCTGAACCCCCTGTTTGTCCAACTCCCAAAGGGGCTCCGACCACATCACATTAGGGTCCTCCTAACAGAACGCCGGGCTTCTGAGTCCCCGTCACACAGAGCTCAAGAGAACTGAGAGGCAGACTTCACCTCTTGGCTTCTCAACCTCCCAGAGAGAAACCGAGCAGTGGGGAAGTCTGGTCTCAGCTAAAAGCAAATAGTTTCATTCTGGCTGATTTCTTCTCATTTTCTGCTGCAGCAAACGCTAGGTGATAAGAGCTTCTTTGGGGTTGTCTGTGTTCCATCTGTGTTCTTTTAACCTCTGTCCCCCACGTAATTTTATTCACTCACATTGCGAATAACAGAGCAGATTCAGAATTCTGAAGCCGAGCTGGCCAAGTAGAACTAGAGTGTGTAATGTTGGTCCTTACACCACAAGAATTTTGGTGTAATTTGTCGCTAAGTAAACTCAATGTAATTTATTAAAGGCCTTTATTATAAGCCTCCCAAGGGTTCCGGCTGCTTCCTGGAAACTTAAACTGATGCTTTTCTGTTGCTAAAATTTTAAAACCAGGTTGTATTGTGATACAACCAGGGAACTAGAATCATATACTCTTTTTTTCTGCACCTTTTTTCTCTGGTGGATAGTGCAATCTATTGAATAATATTTTTAGAGATTCCAGAGTTTTCCCAAATGTTAAAAAAAAATCAGTTTCACAAATGAGTTCATATATATTTTTAAAGATTTATTTTATTGTTTGAGAGAGAGAGAGAAGGGGGAGGGCCCAGAGCCGCCTCCATAGTTGTGCGTCATCAGTTTCCATGTGGTTTCATTCCACACAGGTGGGCTGGGGGCCGTGCGGGGCGGGAACTGAGCTGGGGGCCTCTGTACGGGAGGCAAGAACCTTCGCCACTCTCCCGGGCTACCAGTTGCACCGCAGTTCAGCATATGGGTTTGCACGGGCCGGGACCGGGAATCGAACCCCAGACCTCACGATTGCGAGGTGAGCGCTCAACCAGTTAAGCTATCCCGGTCTCCCATGATTTCGTATTTTAGACACATACGAAATTAGACAAATATAGGACCCCAATGCAAAGACATGTATCACAACCAAAGGGAAGATTTCCATCATTCCACACTTGGTTCCAAACATGTAGCCGGAAAATAAGTAGAAATTCAGTAACACGTAACCCAGACGGTCTCCGTTTCAGCAGCACTGACACGGGAGCTACCGGTATGTGATTTTTGGCTTTTCTGTGCGTTGTGGGATGTTTACCGCACCCGGGTCTCTGTCTACCAGATGCATGTAGCCTCCCCGTCTCTGCGGCGACAGACACCTGCAGGTCAGCCCCACAAAGCGGAGAACCACGGGTCACCCAGTGTGATCAGCCCTGAACCAAACCAGGATCTTCGCACAAAGGAAAGAAACAGCAGCGCAGGCTGCGCGGTGGATGGATCTCAAGTCCACATGGGCTGGAGGAAGCCTCGGCGTCCGCTGTGTGACCCCACCTGCGTGTGAGGTCGGTGTTGGGGGCCGAGTGGGGATGAGCAGCAAACAGGCACGAGGGCCCCACCATGGCGGGTCCCCCGGTTCTGGATCAGGGTCACGGCCGCAGGAGGTGAGGGGTGCATGCCAGGCGGGTGAATTTCACAGGATATAAACTTGACCTCAAAAGAGCTGTTTTTAAAAAACACATAAGCGTGAGAGATGGGGAGGCCGGGAGAGCTCAGCAGGTTGAGCGCTTGCCTCACAATCACAAGGTCTGGGTTTCGATTCCCAGTCCCGGCTCATGCAAACCCACAGGCTGAACTGGGGAGCAACCGGTAACCCCAGGATGGCGGTGAAGGTTCTCGTCTTCCACGCGGGAGCCCCCCAGTTCGGTTCTTGCCCCGCGTGGCCCCACACCCACCTGTGTGGAATGAAATGTCACAGCTAATGATGGAAAACTATGGACCCTGCTCTGGGCCCTCCCCCTTCTCTCTCCTCCTCTCAAACAATAAAATTCGTCTTTAAAAAATAATGTTTAAAAACTGGAGGGCAAACGGATTGCAGAAGAAGGGGAGCAAACCAGGCAGAATGCCTGGTCCACAGGGATTTCCTCTAACTCTGGGGAGCCGTCTCCTGTGGACAGAGAGGCCGAACTGCCCGCCGTCTGTCCCCCAGAGGACCGTTGGGGCGAGCGCAGCCCACAGTGTTTTTACCGGCCGACAGCTGCAGCGTCTGTTAGCACCTGACGACTCAGTGGGCTGTTGAGTGAGACCTAGCGTGTGCCTTTCATGGAAAATAACGTGCACGCATGGTCAGCCATGTCCAACACGGCAGAGGGGGCAGACCCTGTGTGTTTTCTGTCGGCAAATGGTAAACACGCGCCCTCGTGGTGCAGTGCCTCCGGGACAAGGCCCGTGGTGGGGGAAGGTCTGCAGCCCCTCAGAAGCCCCCACTTGCTGCTCGAACCGCAGACACAGGACGTACAGCCAGGACGCTGCCCAGGGCTCCACGTGGAGAGCAGTTGCTGTGTTTCCAGGCCAGTCCTGGGCGCTGGTTGTAAACCTGACGACACCCGTGTTCTTGGAACAAGCTCGGCTGCCATTAAACTTGCTGTGAAGAGCGTTCGCCGTGTTCACACTTCGCTCGGGGCCTGGCCGTTTTCCGGGGTTCACGACCTGTCCGGGGGGTGTGAGCTGGGGCGGGGGCGACGCGAAGGCACTTTCTCTGGTCCGGTGACGAACACGAACCGGGCGGAAGGCTCAGCCGTCAGTGGATCGGCGCCGGAACGTTCTGGAACCTTCAGCTCCGACGGGCTAAGGAAGGGGGAGCTGGGTTAGGAACCGGGCCTCTGGGGTTTCCCATGGCCTCCGTCTGGCAGGCGTTTGGGGGAAGAAAGGTGTTGGTAATGGGTGGACCCCCTTATGCTGGGAACTGTGGGGCCATGGAAGAGAAAACGTCAGTCGTTTAAATTTCCCCTGAAGGCCGCACCTAAAAAAAAAAAGTCACTGTTCTTCTTTCAACGGCTCCACATCTGACGGGGTTCAGGACACTGACCTTCTGAGGGGGGCTGTCCCCGAAAACAGGCCTGAGGGACCCGAGCAGCAAGGCCGCCAGCGTTTCAGGGAAGATGACCGAATGATCCGCAGCCTGACAAGGCCCCGCTCACCCCGGGCGGGAAGGAGGCCGATCTGATCACATCCCTCCCGCTTCCTAGACGACGTCACGCACAACGTCCTGTCTGCTTTTCTTTCACATTTTTTACCTGATCAGCAACGGCAGCCGGTGCTGAGAGGTCACCGGGACAACCGTGTGAGACGTGCGCGTCACGGAGCGTGTCATGGAGCCCGTCGGGGCGCGTCATGGGGCGCATCACGGAGCATCAGGGAGTGCGTCACGGAGCATCACGGAGCATCAGGGAGCGCGTCACGGAGCCTGTCAGGGGACGCGTCACGGGGCGCATTACGGAGCATCAGGGAGCGTGTCATGGAGCATCACGGGGCGCGTCACAGCAGCATCCTGCGGGCTGGGTTCGGGCAGCGAGCGCCCACGTCTGAACAGGGAGCGTCTCCCACGTGTAGGAACAAGGACACGTGGACATCACAGAAGATCCAAAGCTTCTTGCCGTCGCTTTTACCAGAGGTGTTGCCGAGCTCTTTGGGGGCAAATAAATACACACGCGCGTCTGGTGATTCTGAAGCGTCCTTTCCACACGAGGGCCGCGGTCTGGCCCCACGATCGGGTCGCGAAGCTGACGGCTGGGGCAGGACAAACGTCTTGCTGCCTACATGATGCGGATCAGGCCGTCTTCCAAAATACCAAGTTACCCTTCGTGTCTGCCTCCTAAGCTTTGAGTTTTGAAGGCGCAGAAACCCAAGTGCACGAGGGCCCGACCCCGACTCAGTTCATTCTGGCGACGAAAGTCAGTGATGGGCTCAGCACGGTCCTTGGTCGGCCTGTAAAGCGGTTAGCGTGATGGCCCGGCTGTGCCACCATCTCCACGGGAGGGCCGGGAGGGGGTGCAGAAGGGGCTCCCTGGTCTCCGGGGCAGCTGCTCCGGGGGCTGCCAGCCAGGCTTGCGTGTCCGCCCTGCCCCGCGGGGGCTGCCGCCCGACACAGCTCAGCCCTTCCGGGGAGTTTCTCTCATGTCCGTCCCCGTGGGTGGGCTGCCTGTCCAGGGACTTCCCCGGGTATTCTGGGGAACCCGAGACAGACTGGACCTCAGCCAGGCCCGCCTGCTCCGCTCCGCGCTCAGGACCTGCGCCGCCCCGTCCCCCACACGGGGGACCTGCCCCCCGCGCTCCCCAGGACCCGGTGGGGAGGGCCCCTCGGCCGCGAGCCCACCCGCCAGCACCAGGCACGCGGCCGGGTCCGGCCACCCTGCCCCGGCGCGAGGACGCTCCCGGGTTTGGGAGATTCGTAGCAGAGGCTGCAACGCAGGCGCCCCTTCTGTCCTCCCCGTCGCTCCTGTGGCCTCACAGGGGCTGAGCCGCGTCCCAGCGTCGGCCCCTGGCCGGTGACCGGCCCCCCTGGGACCCCCGTCCTGCTCAGGAAGCTCCGGGCCACACGGGCGTCTGGCCGTGGAAGCCACACCCTCTGCAGAGCAGAAGGTGACATTTCTCTAGGGCACGTGTGGAGGCCTGACTGTCCCCCCTCAGGGCCCCGGGGAAACCCAGGCTGCCTGACACGCGGCCTAAACCCGCTCGGCACGGAGGCCGGTTCCTGTTCGTGCCGGCGGGGCCCTTTCTGGGGGCAGGTGTGGAGGGCGAGGCGAGGCCGGCTGAGCAGACAGGGAGGGAGACGGCCCGCGCCCCCCACACCTGGCTCCCGGCACACCTGCCGCCACGGGGGGGGGGGGGCTCTGTCACCTCCTGAAATAGTCGCTCAACCGGGCGCTCGTCACTGAACCGGAAGCCTCAGGAACTGCGACCTTCTGGTCAGCACTTTGCATGGGGCGCTGACAGCCCAAATAAACCCCGGTCTGCAGGTGGTCACACGTATGCTGGGAATCCCACCCCGGCCCCGATGGGAACAGGGCCGGGCGCCCCTCAGATGCCGATTCTGGCGGAGGCTGAGCGGCAACACAGCCGTCATCATTATTCCTGCAGCCACTGAGCACCGGGCGCCAGGCCTCTGCACGAGGACACCGGCCTGTGTGACAGGCCTGTGTGACAGACCCGTGTGACAGGCCCGGGGCTACGGGCGATGGAGACCCCACTGCATCCTGGGACGGGAGCGGGGGCCACACCCGGGCCGCCAGGGACGACTCAAAGGCAACTTTTTTCTCTCAGTTTCCCCCTTTCTCTGGGCAAATAAAAAGGAAAGGGAAGAGGTACTTCCCTCTGGAGTCCTGGTGACTTCTTGCTAAGTGCATATATAAGCACAGGCATGTTGAAAGCATATTCTTAATAAAATTATTAATAACTCAGGGGCAGGATGGGCGGAGTCGCCGCTGTGGGACCACAGGGTTTTGATCCGCAGTGGGTTCCCTATTTCGATGACAGGATGGGGGGGAGGGCAGAGCAGCCTTCACGCCCGGCCCTGGTTGTGCCACCCACACAGAGCTGAGCACGTCCCGGGAAGCTGCAGATGCAACTCTCCCAAAGGAGGACTTCGCTACAGTGTAAGCTGAGAACAGTGCAGCCGTGCTGTGCACATGCACACACGCACAATACACACATGTGCACTGTGCATGCACACACACGTGCACACAAGCACGTGCATGCACACGTGAACATGTGCACACGTACGCTCATGCACATGTATGGGCACCTGCATGCATGCATGAACATGCATGCGTACATGCACAAGCACAGGGGGGCACACACGTGCCTGCACATAATGCACATGCATGTACAAATGCACACACAGGTGCACACGTACACCAATCACTACAAATTCTAGGCCGTCTTTGTGCACAAGTAACATGAAGGAGCCCCAGAAGGTGACAGTGAGGCTCCTGCTGAGACAGAAACTACAAAGAACTGGCACCAAATGCACTTTTTAAAAGTCATGAATGGGAACCATCCTCAGGGAAAAGCGTGAACGCTGGTGAGGACATGTGAGGGCCCCGGAGGTGAACACAGGTGCTCTGGGAAGTGTGGTGTGTGTCACAGTCACTGTGGCCGAGACCATACACAGCTGGGTGACCCACCCAGGAGCCAGGAAGGGCAAGTTCAGGGAGCAAGACCGGGCACCCCTGCCCCGACCCCACACTCACAGGACAGCCTCCCGAGGGCCCGGCGCGGCCCCTGCCCACCTGTGTGGAACGAAACCATGTTGAAAACCGATGACGTACAACTATGGCGACGGCTCTGGGCCCTCCCCCTTCTCTCTGTCAAAACCAATAAAATAAATCTTTAAAGAGAGAGAAAGATGCTTTATTTTATGTCAGATTTATTCAGATACAACTGACATACAGGACTGTGAAAGTTTAAGGCGTACAATGATTTCCAAGAGGCTTGATCATGAAAGAGAGGCCGCCTGGCCAGGTGGTAAAATCAGTCTCCACAAAAGTGAGCGTCCTGTCTTCCCCCATAAACTACGCACGTGGAGGGAGCGCCGTGTGTGCCGCTGGGCGAGCAAACCCTGCACAACCCCCGGGGGAGCACGGTGGCCCAGGGCGTCTCCTCCACTCTGGCCACCGCGCGGAGCTCCGGGCTAGGAAGCACCCGGGTGCAAAAACAGTCGCAGTGACGGTAGCCTAAGACGACGCCCTCAATCCCGAGGTCCGGGGATCGGGTACTGGCCCCGGCCCGTGCAAACCCACGTGCTGAACTGCAGGGCAAATGGTAACCGCCCAGATGGAGGTGAAGGTTCCCGCCTCCCATGCGGCTTGTCTCCCGCCCAACGGCGACCAGGACAGGGCAGCAGGAGGCGTGAGGCAGCAGCGCTGAGGTCGGGGGAACGTGTCCTCTCGCTACGGAGTGTCTTTAGTCCTCAGCACGTAGCGGCGGGACCAGCGAGGTACGTGTTCCATTTACAGCGAAAGACAGACACGGTCACAGATGGCTTCTGGGTGCTTAGAAACAAGCTCTGGGTGGCTCTGCTCGCCCTCCGTGCGGCCCCATCAGAGCGGCGGCCCCGGGCAGCTCAGACGCGCCGGGTGTAGGACAGTCTCCTGAGGAAGGCCCAGTACTTCAGGATCCCGGCCGTGGCTGCGGACAGAGAACGTAACTGGCAACACACAGTGAAACAGTGTTTCAGCCGCTGCAGGATCAGGATACAGGTTCACAAACGTGCACATGCTTACGCACGGAGGCTCACGTCCCAAATACTCTTCCAGTCGGCACATTTACGTTTCTTTTTGGTTTGGGGGGGGGGGCAAGGATGTACCGTATTTTGCCAGCAAGTGATGCGCACCCACGCCTTGGGCCCCGACTTTCAGGGAGAAAGACCGTCTTTCGTTTTGAATTTGTAGTAAGTTACTGATTTCTAGAGTCACACTTGTAACTCATCAGCATAAGTAATTCAAAACATGTACAGACGCGGAATTAGTGCTACCCGATCCGTGACATGCGCCCTTATTTCTCCCTCACAAATTTGGGACAAGAAAAACCACGTGCGCATCACGTGTGGCAGAACACGGACCTGTCACAGGCAGTCGTTTACCTGTGGGCAGGTCTGCAGCCACGGCTCCTCTCACTGTGAGCCTGGGGCCCGTGTGGCGTGTGCACTCAGGAGGCTGCGCTCTGCTGGTCCCCAAAGGGCTCGCCCCCTGGGTGCACGGGGGGCGCGGGGGGCCCGTGTGACGCGTGCACTCAGGAGGCTGCGCTCTGCTGGCTCCCAAAGGGCTCGCCCCCTGGGTGCACGGTGGGCGCGGGGGGCCCGTGTGATGCATGCACTCAGGAGGCTGCGCTCTGCTGGTCCCCAAAGGGCTCGCCCCCTGGGTGCACGGGGGGCGCGGGGGGCCCGTGTGACGCATGCACTCAGGAGGCTGCGCTCTGCTGGTCCCCAAAGGGCTCGCCCCCTGGGTGCACGGGGGGCGCGGGGGGCGCGGGGGCAGCGCTCTTATCCGGGGCGCTTTCGGGTAGAATCGCAGAACCGGGCTGCAGCGTCTTCCCAGGGAGCGGCCGGGCGCGTGTGCCCATCCCGGCGGCTCTGCAGGTGCACAGGCGTGAAGGGCGGGCCGCAGACCTGCCCATGGCGCCCGCCGGGAGGCACCCCCGGGGCCCCCACCGGGAACTTCCGACATCCCGCTGCGGCTCCCGAAGCAACCAGCAGCGGACGGGCGGGCGGGAGGCAGGACATCTTCGCGGAGACACGTTCAGTGAGGCCGCTGGGACCAGGCCCGCCACCCGCCGCGCGCACGGGGGTGCGGCGCCCGCAGAAGCGCAAACCGGGAGCCAGGGCCGCGGGGGGAGGGGAGCAGCAGCGAAAGGGGGCGCTCGGGCGCCCCAAGAAGGCGGGCAGCACGTGCGCTCGGGGGAGCTGCCCCGGGCGGGCCTGGTTCGGGGCGCGGGGCCCCCGGCGGCTCCGGGCTGAGCGGCTTCGCCCACGGCATCCGGGGCGTGGCCGTGACGTCAGGTCCCCGCGGTGACGTCAGGTCTCCGCGGTGACATCCCCGCGGGCCCGCGCGGCCGTGACGTCAGGTCTCCGCGGTGACGTCTCGCGGGGCCGGGGGCTGCAGGCGGCTCCCCCCCCCGGGCGCCGGTCGGAGGCTCCGCGCGCCTGCGCGCCTCGTATTTACCCAGAATGCTCCTGGCTTCCTCCGTGTCCCGCAGGGGACTCGCCCCGAACCGCTCCGTCAGCCACTGCCGGTACTAGAGGGGCCGGAGAGGGGTCCCCGCGGACCGTCATGCGCGCATCCGTGCCACGCGCGCATCCGTGCCACACACACGCATCCGTGCCACACGCGCATCCATGACACGCACACGCATCCGTGCCACGCGCGCATCCGTGCCACACACATGCATCCGTGCCACGCGCGCATCCGTGCCACACACATACATCCGTGCCACACACATGCATCCGTGCCACACGCGCATCCGTGCCACACACATACATCCGTGCCACA
>PVKE010035229.1:0-16878 GCA_004027555.1 Craseonycteris thonglongyai | reverse complement strand
ACATTGAATGAGGTATAAATGCTGAAGCTGCTGTAGCAGGTGGTGGGAGAAGGGATTAAAATAAGGTGACCAGACGTCCCGCTTTTGGCGGGACAGTCCAGATTTTCAACAATTTGTCCTGCGTCCCGCGGCGTTTTAAAAAAGTCCTGATTTTTGGAAAGAATGCATGACAAGCTAGGGAACGGCGGGAGATAGACCAAAGTTTTAATCAAGAACCCCCTCCCCCCCGGTCAATGGTGTCCCGCTTTACCAATGTTAAAATCTGGTCACCTTAGATTAAAAGCTCAGGGAAGTGGGAATGATAGAATCAATATATAAGCCAGGAAACCTTCCAGATGACTATGCTCTGCAGGAAAACCCAAAGGACTGCAGGAAAGTCTGACCTGCAGAGAGCTGTACAGATGGTTAATAGAAAACAGTGCCCCTAGCAAATAGATGCTTAAGAGGTAATTAATAGAATACAGGTAGTCAATATAACACAGAATCCTAGGGAAAATCAACAGCCAACAATCTGTACTCAATCTGTACAATCAAAAGAAATCAAAGATGCTCAGGAGTCTGAAGGAAGATGCCTCAATAAAAAATTATAATCCCTTGTTCGCTTTTTGGCCCTAAGTCAGTTTTTTATCCAGAGGACACTCTATGAAGGAGAAGCTAGGTGCCCAGAAAGAAGAAACCTACAACACACGCATAATAAAGATTAATCCAGTCCTTCTATTTACTCAGATAACTGTGTGCTGAGGAAAGAGGAATACGGAAATATCTTGAGGGCTTGTGGATAGTGATTATGAGTTGATACTGATACACAGAGGCCAAAAATATCATCATGTCCCCCCTATTAGAATAAAGGCAGATAGGAGTCCAGTATTAAATGGGATCCTGGCCTATGCTTGGTTCACAGTGGCTCCACTGAACCCATGGATCCACATGGTGGTTATTTTTCTGGTCTCTTAGTCTACAAGGGCTGTCTGGAAAGTATATCTAGCCATGTAATATGAAAAATAGAGGCAGTTATCACTGGATTTTTTCAGGACAGCCCTCAACTAATGCAAAAAGACATATTGATAGTTGGTAGAAGCCCCATATTTGTTCCTTGGCCTGTGGAATAATTGTAATTGAGAAGGCCAAGTGTAAGCTTCTGAAACTCTCCTTCCTCAGCCAAGATAGTAAAGGAAAACATACAGCATCTCAGAGAGGATGGCAAAAGTTAGAGCCACCTTTAACAGCCTAAAGTATGCTGGGAATGCTGGGATGAGAATCACTGATAGAAACAGTGGTAGCTCTTAAACAACGGAGGCAGGATGATTGCACTTAACTGTCAGAAGTCAGGTGTATGCAAATACCATAATGGACTGCAGGGAAGTCTGACCTGCAGAGAGCTGTGGAGATGGTTAATAGAAAACAGTGCCCCTAGCAAATAGATGCTATTTGTCTCTATTTAATGTATCTCTATTTAATGACCAGTATCTCTATTTAATGACCAATTTGGGACCCTGAAAAACGTGGGCATAGCCTGGCAGATGACAGTAGACTATCGCAAACTCAACCAATTTGTGACATAAGTGCAGTTGTCATGTTACATATGATGTCTTTGCTAGAAAAGAATGATATGACCTTATGTACCTAGTAATCAACTATTTATTTGTAAAATGTGTTTTTTTTATCCTTATCAGATGGCACATCAGAAGAAGTTCATATTTATATAGCATGGACAACAGTATACATTTACAGTTTTTTTCTCAAGATTATTAATTTTTCTGTCCACTGTCAGAATATAATTTGAAGAGACCTGGAGAATCCATCTAAATATAATATTAGTTCACTATATTGATGACATCATTGGACGAAAATGAGTAAGAAGTGGCTAGCTCATTAGAGGCCTTAGAAAGACACATGTACTCCAGAGGATGGAAGATAAACCCTACAAAGATCCAGGTGGTGGCTACATTATGTCCAGTTTTTAGTGGTTGAATAGTCTGGGACATGCCAGAAGATTCCCTCCAATGTAAAGGACAAATTGTTGCATTTTTCACCTTTCTTAATAAGAAAGAAGTTCAACACTTGATTGGCTTCCTTGGATTCTGGAAGTGACACATTTCATACGTGGAATTAGTGTTTCAACCTACATACCAGATGACACAAAAGCTGCCAGCTTTGAGTGGGGCCTAGAGCAAGAGAAGGCCCCAGGCTGTGGTCTTAAGCAGTCCTGCCACTTGACCCATACAATATTGTATGTGCTGCTGAAGCAAGCACCGGTCAATGCAAGATAATCCTTCAGGTATTAGAGGTATCTGTGTTGGGAAAAGATGCCATTTACAGTTTTTGGTAATCCCCAAAGGGAAAGTCACAACTTAGTCCAGAACTTAGGTTCTAGAGTAAAGCCATGCCACATGTAGTGAGAATTATATAGCTTTAAAAAAAAGAAAATGAAACAGTTCCTGAGATGCTTCTGTATTCTGGTAGACATAGACTGCTTGGCCATAGGACATGAAGTAACCACGCAAGAAACCATGCTTCCAGAACTGCCCGTCATGTGTTGAGTTCTGTTAGATCCACCAAGGTAGAAAGGTGGACAAGCCCAGCAACACGATGGAAGTTTTATGCACAGGATCAAGCACAAGCAGGACTGAAGGGCACAAGCATCTGCACGATCAGCTAGAGCAGATCCTCTATGATATCTGTGACTGCAGCACTGGCACTGTTCACTCACCTTACATACCTGTGGCCTCATGGGGGATGGGATCTCATTTTCATTTTTTTGTCACTTTTTACTAATTTTAAAATGTATTTTTTAGTGGTTACCCTAGGGATAACAATTAACTTATAAAAACCAAGCTCCAATCAATACCAACTTAATTTCAAATCTCTGCCCCAATAACTTCATTTCCTCATTACTCCTTTACATTATTATCACACAAATTACATCTTTATACATTGTACATACATCAACATAGATTTATTCATATTGCTTTATGAAGTTGTCTTTTAAATCAAAGAAAAATAAAGTTATGACAAATACATTTATACTATCTCTTTTTTTTTATATCTTTTTATATTTATAGAGAGTAATTGTTTTATCTTCAGTGCATATTTACTTCTATTTTACTTTTGACAGATAGAGAGAGAGACAGAGACAGAGACAGCTAGAGAACCGAACTGTGGGAACTCCCCAGTTCAGCATGTGGGTCCCGCCTGGGCCGGAGCCGGGATTCGATCCCCGGTCCTCGTGGCCTCAAAGCGAGCGCTCAACCCGCTGAGCCGTCCCGGCTTTCCCCATTTATACTATCTCTATGTTACCTTTGTATTCAGATGTATTTTAATTTTTTTTAAGATTAATTTTATTGTTAGTGAGAGAGAGAGAGAGAGAGGAAGAAGGAAGAGGGCCCAGAGCAGTCTCCACAGTTGTACATCATTAGTTGTGACATAGTTTCATTTGATTTGGGGCTGCATGGGGGAGGGAACTGAATTGGGGGCCTCCCAAATGGGATGCGAGAACCTTCGCTGCCATCCTGGTGGTTACCAGTTGTGCTGCAGTTCAGCACATGGGTTTGCACAGGCTGGGGCCCGGCCCAGGACTTGATCCCGGACCTCGCGGTTGCAAGGCAAGTGCTCAACCTGCTGAGCTATCCTGGCATCCCATTTTAATTTTTTTAAAGGCTTGTTTTTATTTTGAGAGAAGGAGAGAGAGAGACAGAGAGACAGAGACAGAGAGAGAGAGAAGGTGAAGGGCTCAGAGAAGTCTCCACAGTTGTACAACAATTAGTTTTGACATTGCTTCATTCCACACAGGTAGATGTGGGGCCATGTAGGGTGGGAACCGAACCAAGGGCGTCCCACTTGGGAGACAGAAACCTTCACCACCGTCTGGTGATTACCAGTTGTGCTGCAGTTCAGTACATGGGGTTGCACACCCTGGGGCCTGAGCCAGGGTATAGGTTGGGATTTAAACCCCAGACCTCACAGTTGCAAGGCAAGTGCTCAACCTGCTAAGCTATCCTGACATCTCTGTATTTTAATTTTTGTTGTTAGACATTTTTTAAAATTTTTATTGTTTTTGAGAGAGAGAGAGAGATACAGAGACAGAGACAGAGAGAAGGGGGAGGGCCCAGAACAGTCTCCATAGTTGCACACCATTGGTTTTTCCACATAGTTTCATTCCACAGGTGGGCATGGGGCTGCACAGACAGGAACTGGGCCAGGGTCTCACCTCAGTGAGAACCGAACTGGGGGCACTCCCCAGTTCAGCATATGGGTCAGCACGGCTGGAACCAGGATTCTATCCTCGGTCCCTGGGGCTGCAAAGTGAGCGCCTAACCCACTTAGCCACCCCAGCTACCCCGAGAGTTAGACATTTTAGGTAATATAACAACCCTGGACAATCTTCCCAGGGATCATTATTGTTATTTTGTTGGTCATTTGTTTGTTTGTTGAGTTGGTGAGACTAATTGTATGAAGTCTGTTTTCCTCCATGGTGTACACCTCTAGTATTGTAGCTCACCTGGCTACCTAGGTTTTGCCCCTGGATTAGTGTAAGTCACTTATTGGCCAAATGTATGCTTAAGCCCCCTTAGCCAATTACCATTGGATATGTGTGTGTAGCTAGGAAGCTGCTCTCATATTTCAGTGAGTTACATATTTGGATACTCCCCCATTCAGCAGGGCCTAGTAGCTTGGAGTTTTCTTCTCTGATTGCTACTGAAAGGGCATAGCCTTGGGCATTCACACATTCTTACAGACTGCCAAGGGTGACTGTGATTTTATTTTTAATCTTGGCTTTCTAGGATTCACCCCTGGGTCAGAGTAGATTATGATTCAGTCAGTGCTTGGTCAGAGGTTGTGTTTAAGCTCCCGTGCCAGTGAGCTTTTGCCCTGTGTTTATGGGTCTGTGTGTGGCTTGGGGAATCCCTTTACGCCTGTCTCATGCCTTTCTCTGATACTAAGTAGATGTAGCATAGCATATATATGTATATATATACATATACATATACATACATATATACATAGATACACACACACACACACACACACACACACACACATACATAGTTTTCTGGATTCCCCCAGATTTTATATGATCGCAGTAGGGCTTTTATTGGTTGCCTCTCTTTTTTTTCTGGTTATCTCTATTAAATTTGCAACTTTTCTGACATTTTTCTTGTATTAGTGCTACCAGCCTCCTCTTATTATCCTGCATCAAAATCGTTGTTGTGTTTGACAATGCCTATAGGCAAGGAATTTTCTTCTACTTTTTAAAAATTAAGTCAGTCCTCTCAGGCAGATCTACAGTTCTTCATCCTTATGTCCTGACTTTCCTCCTGGGAAGAACCCCTGAACCCCTGCACCAGAGCTGAAGGCAGGAACCTGTTTTTACCAGAGTGACAATCCTCCATGAGATGGCGCTTGGAAGGTGTGGCAGCTACTGTTCTTATTGGCTTGCCCTTCTTGGGACAGAAAAAATATCTAAGAAATAACGTTGAAAGTCATGAAATTACAGATGCAAGAAGCTCAATAAATCTCAAGCATGATAACCTGAAAGAAAACTATGCCTAGACACATCTTATCAAACTGCTGAAACCAAAAGTATGGAAAAACATCTTGGCAATAACTAGAGGAAAACAACACATTACCTATAGGGGAACAACAATTTGAAAGACCGTGATTTGCTTATCACAAACAATGAATGCCAGAACACAGTGGATCAACATCTTTAAAACGTTGAAGGTAAAGACTCGCCAACCCATAATTCCATATCCAGCAAAATTAACTTTCATGAATGAAGATGAAATAAAAATGTTCTCAGATGAAGGAAAACCAAGAGAATGTGTTGGCAGCAGACATATACTCTACAAAAAAATTATAAGGAAACTCTTCAGGCTAAAGGAAAATATCAGAGGGAAATATAAATTGTAAATATCTGGGTGAATATAAAATACTTTCTTTTATGTTCTTAAAAAAAAGGGGTGGGGGGAGTGGAGCCGGGCTGGCTTAGCAGGTTAAGTGCTCGATTTGTAGCCCCAGGGACCAAGGATCAAATCCCAGACATGGGCCATGCAGACTCATATGCTGAACTGGGGTGTGCTTCCCATGTGGGAGACCCCCAGTTTGGTTCTCACAGAGCTGTGTCGAAAACTAATTACATACAACTATGGAGACTGCTCTGGGCCCTTCCCCTTTTTTCTCTCTGTCTCTGTCTCTCTCTCTGTCAAAAACAATAAAATAAAATTTTTTAAAGCTGTATTAGTTTTCTATTACTGCTGTAACAAATTGCCTCAAACTCAATAGCTTAAAACAAGACAAATTTACTGTATTATAGTTTTGGAAATAAGAAGTCTAAAATGAGTTATTGTAACAGAGCTATGTTACTTCTGGATGCTCTAGCAAAGAATCTATTTCCTTGCCTTTTCCAGCTTCTAAATGTCTGCCTGCTTTCCTTGGCCCATCACCCGCATCACTCTAACCTCTGATTATATTGTCACATCTTAACTCTTTCTTCTTGCTTTCCCTTATTAGGACCCTTGCAATTATATTGGGCCCACTCATCCAATCCAGGATAATCTCCCTTTCTCAATATCCTTAACTTAATCATGTCTGCAAAGTCCCTTTTGCAATATAAGGTAACATAATCACAGGTTCCAATATGTAGACACCTTTGTGGGGGTGTCATTATTCTTCCTACCACACAATCATCATGGGTTCAACAATTTTTATATAACTTAAACTGTTCTAGAACAAAGGAAAAGGTGAAAATATACCCAATTAACTCTCTAAGGCCTCATAAGACATATCAAAACAAAGAGTAGAGCTAAAAAAGTAAACCAGAGGTCAGTCTAACTTATAAATACAAATGCAAAAATCCAAAACAAACTATTAGTAAATTTAGTCTAAAATAGTAGTAAAGGAGTAGAATAATAATAATCCCAATTTTTCCTGTGTTATCTTTGTTAGATTGGCATCAATGTTATGGAGGCTATGCATGGGCTCAACAACATGGTTTTCCACTCACCAAGCTTTATCTTGTAGTAACAATGCTGAGTACCCAAAGTAACAACAAAATAGGATGATGATGAACTATTCAATATAATAAAGCCTTATTCCCTGAGGGTACCAATCACCCCTATGATGGTAAGATTATTACACAGGAGACTTTTCATCATGGTGAGAACAGAATTCTTTCATCATGAAAATACATATGTATTCCAAACACGTATTTACCTTCTTTGCTCATAATAATTCTGTCAGTGCCACCATCCATGGGCTTCCAGAATGCCTTGATCATTATTAAAGTATTCTATACAACATTGTCTCTGAACAAAAAAACTCGTTTTATGGTAGATGAAATAGAATAATGGAGTTGCATCTAAAGACTCACTAATCTTTATCACTTACTCCACTTTATCATGTAGAAGCAGCTTGCCTGATAGAAAAGTAAATGACTTACTAAATGCTTAGTTATGGGGTCAACTGTTCCAAATTGAGAGTGCTGTACTACAAGAAAACAATAGCTACTTTAAAACTAGTGACCAATATGTGCTGCTATTTCCGTCATAGCGAGGATACACAGGTCTGGGAATAAAGGAGTAGTGGAAGGAGTAGCCCCTTTCGTTATTATACCAATTAACCCAATAAATTTTTTTTGTCTCTACAACTTTGGGCTCAGCAGGTTTAGAGGTTCCATTCTTCCAAGGAATAAATGCTTTTCCAGAGAATAAAGTCATGGTTCCATTAAAATGTGAATCTGCACCCTGGCCAGTTTGGTCTCCTCATGCTATTGAACTGACAGGCAGGGAAAGGGGTAACAGTACAGGCTAGACTGATTGAATCCCATTACTAAGGGGAAATAGGGTCGCTAATATACTATAAGAAGAAAGAGAGCATCTCTCTCTGTCAAAAACAATAAATAAACCTTTAAAAAAATTAAAAAATTAAAGAAGAAAGAGAGCAGATGGTGGGATAGCTCTGCAGGTTAGGTACTTGCTTTGCAGCCCTGGGGTCCAAAGATCAAGTCCTGGCCCTGGCCCGTGTGGACCCGTGTGCTGGGCTGGGGTGTGTCCCCAATTCAGTTCTTGCCAAGCTAAGCTTCCCATGTGGGAGGCCCCTGGTTCAGCCCCCAGCTCACTGGGGCATGCCTTCCATTCAGGAGGCCCCCGGCCTGGTTTCCATCTTGCACAGGGCCCGGCCCACCTATGTGGAACAAACCATGTCAAAAACTGATGACATGCAGCTATGGAGACTGTTCTGGGCCCTTCCCCTTCTCTCTGTCAAAACAATAAAATAAGTCTTTAAGAAAAAGAGAATTATACTTGGAGTCCAAGGATAATGACTGGGATACCTCTTTTTTTTTTTTTTTCAACTTCTTGAGTACTCTCTAAATGCTTAGTACTCTTTAATATTATTATATTTTATTGTTAAATTTAATGGGGTGACATTGGTCGGTAACAACTAGATAGTTTCCCAATGTACAACTCCACATCACATCACCCATGCATCGCATTATGTGCCCAGCTCCCAGAATCAGGTCCCCCTCCAACCCCATATATCTGGTGCCCACAACCCCCGGGATACTCTTAGTACTCACTTGTCCAATAGTCTTGGTTGATGGAAAAGTGA
Organism: Craseonycteris thonglongyai; assembly: GCA_004027555.1. NCBI lineage: Eukaryota > Metazoa > Chordata > Mammalia > Chiroptera > Craseonycteridae > Craseonycteris > Craseonycteris thonglongyai. The sequence goes on along the minus strand of PVKE010035229.1, from coordinate 8,271 downwards.
AGAAATCCAATAAATACAGCAGTGAAAGTTAGGGTCACTACATCAGGAAAAGAACTTTGATCTTCTAAGGGGAATGTGTCACTAAATGTCAACCATTTTGTTCTGTAAACTGTTGATGAACTTGGAACTTGACACATATGCATACATAGATGTTTTGTATTTGCATGTAGAAAGGTGAAAATTGTTAAAAAGTGGGGGAAGAAGAGGCATACACGAGCACTTTTGCATTAACTTTATATTTTGTGTGTTGTTTGCACTTTAAAAAAATAAAAAATGTGTATAGTGAGAGAGAGATATTTCTACTGAGGGGATGTATCTTTTTTTCCTAGGCTAGTTGCTTAGTTATTTTAAGTCATAGATGGCTGTGAAAATGTGATGAGAGCTAATAACCCCTCTCCCCACTAAAATAAGCATATGCACATGCATAACTTTGATACAACTTCAGGTAGACCGTGGAGGTAGCAAGTTGAGAGCGCCTACTGTAAGTTAATCAACTGTGGTTAGGAGGAGAGTCCCTTGGGCTGGGACCTCCCCAGTGCTGAGCTGAGAGGCACCAAAGTAGGCGTGGGCTGCAGGCCCCACCCCTGCAACAAGGCTAGGTTCTCCCTGGGTGCCCTGTGGGGAGGAAGGCAGGTGTGAGAGGGGGCTTCCCCAAGCTGCCCCTCTCAAGCCCGGGGGGCAGCAGCAGACAGTGTTAGGAGCCATGTGTACTCGGGCTCCGTGGAGGAGGGCACAGCAGGCAGGCCTGGCTGCGTCCCCCAGCAACCACTCTCCAGACATCATGGATGCCCACAGGTGCAGGACAAGGTGGGACCAGCCACCCTTCCAGGCGTCTCTGGGTTACCTCTGTGGAAATGTAGGGGCGAGAGGGACGGAAGAAGCCAAAACCACGTGCTCAGGTTGGTCATCTGAGTAACGCTGGCACTGAACGCCGTGGTCACCTGTCCATGTACGACCTTTGGAGTCAGGTGCCTGAGGGGGTAGAAGGACAGCACCTTCCTCTCTTTCCTCTTGACAAGGCAGAGAGGATGGGACCATCTCTGCATCCGTCACACCCTCAGCAGCCTCCGCTTTAGTATACTGGAATTGAATCCAGGAGCAGATGTTCAGAACAGCCACCAAATACGAAGAGGCTACACAGCAGTCAAACAAGACATTGGGACATTAAATATGTGCTTTTTAATTTTTGTTTTATTTATTTATTTATTTTCATTTTTCAATTTATTAGGGTGACATTGGTTAATAAAAATTACATGAGTTCCAGGTGTACAACTCTATAATATCTCATCTATGTGTGTTTAGCTCCCAGAGTCAGCTTTCTTTCCATCGCCATACATTTAGCTCCTCCTCCCTCCTCTCCCATCCCACTCCCCGCTTACCCTCAGATAATCACTAAACTAGTGACTATGTCCATGAGGTTTTGTTTCTTTGTTGCTTTCTATTTTATATTCCACCTATGAGTGAAAGTCATATGGTTCTTATATTTTTCTGTCTGGCTTATTTTGCTTAACATGGTGATCTCAAGTTCCATCCATGTTGTTGCAAATGACAGCCTTTCATCTTTTCTTATAACTAATATTCCATTGTATATATGTGCCACAGCTTTTTTATCCAGTCCTCTATCAAAGGGCACGATGGTTGTTTCATGACTTGGCCACCATGAATGGCGCTGCAATGAACACTGGGTTACCTATGTCTTTACGAACTAAGGTTTTCAAATTTTAGATGTAGATACCCAGAAGGGGGATTGCTGGGTCATATGGTAACTCCATTCCCGTTTTCTGAGGCATCTCCACACTGCCTTCCATAGCAGATGTATCAATTTGCATTCCCACCAGCAGTGTATAAGGGCTCCTTTTTCTCCACAGCCTCTCCAGCACTTGTTCTTTGTCTTGTTGATTGTAGCCATTCCAGTAAGCGTGAGGTGGTATCTCATTTTCAAACAATGCCTCTGATAAGGAGCTAATATCTAAAATATATAAAGAACTCATACAACTGAACAGAAAAAAAAAATCCAATCGAAAAATGAGCAGAAGACCTAACAGGCACTTCACCCATGAAGACAAAATAATAGCCAATAGACATATGAAAAAATGCTCAACATCATTAGCCACTAGGGAAATGTAAATATGTGCTTTTTAAAAAAAATCTAAAAGCCAAGATTGTGTTGTTTTTGTTTCATCAAGTTGCAAGTTGATTCAAAAGTAGAAAAAGTAATAGATCATTTGCATAAATTGTCCATGATTTGATGGCTAGTCATCTCTTTGTGGACTAATTCATAAGTCATGTGAAAAATTCTTTATAAATATTAAAGCAGCTTAGTATGTCTTTAAAGTTGCTATTTGGATATAAACAGTAGAAACATTCTCTTTATGTTATAAATAAATATAATGAAATTAATGAAACCTTTTGGGTTTTTCTCTCCCACTTAAATTCTTCACTCAAATGAAAAGAACATCATTTTATTTTCTCAATATAAAAGTAATGCATTACTGATTTTTTTAATGAATGAAAAAGTTTAAGGAAGTAAGACACTTCCATTACTTGTACCTTTTCTGAGAACTTTCCTTTCATTTCGGATAGGGATGCAGGGGAAATAGCTGGGTGGGTGGTGGAGAGGGAGAGACTGTTGAACAGGGATAAGGGAAACAAACTATTCCTCAAAGAAGAAAAGACCAGTGGACATAGGAGCAGATGCAGTTTCTCCGTAACTAAAGAAAGGCACATTCCAACCACAAGGAGAAGCTATCTCTGATTTCTGGGATTGGCGTAGGAAAATGAGTGGCAGGACCTGATGTGGCGAGGAACGAAGGGGGTGGGTCCACTCCAGCCTCACTGCTGGTGGGAGTGGAAATTGGGGTCCTGAGCTCACTGGTGACGTGCCCCTCACGTGAGTAGAAGCGACGTGTGCAGATGCCCTTCTAATCCTGGTTTTCGTTTGGTCAGGTTGCAATCTGTCTATTGCCCCAAAGGCGGGCGGGCCTGTGGCCAGGGAAGGAGGAGGAGGTAACTGCCCGGATCCCAGCAGGTCTGTGTGTGGATGGGCGCTGCCTGGGGGATCCCTAAGGTGCAGGTAGGGAAGGGTGGAGACAGAAGAGAGACAAGGCCTGCCTTCTCCACGCCCTTGCACTATCCCGGGCCCTTCTAAGAACGAAAATGGTGGACACTGGGGGCTGTATTCCAGGAAAGACCCCAGGTCAGGAGGGGAGAAACCTTTGGCACCCAGGGCTTTAAATCAGTAAAAGGGTAATTTGTTGGGATTCCTGTCCTGTGTGCTGGTCCATCTAACAAGTCAGAATCTTGGAGCTGTGCGTCTGTCCTTCCCTTTGCCTTTCAGTAGGGCATTGTACCACTCGGAGCAAAGGATCTGCCCTGAATCCCTGCATGTCAGTATAAAGGGGGAATTGCTCCACGGCCCCCAGGAGGGCAGGGGTGGCTGAGATCTTTGACTTACGTTGGATGCACTAATGACTCTCCAGCTAGCTCACAGTTATTTTATGTAGGAAAAAAGATGTGACAGCACCTACAAGAAAAACGGTTGCCATTGGGGGGGGACTGCGTCGGGGACGGGGATCGAAGAGATGTTTTGGTCTTTATCTACTCGGCCTTTTCATACTTTCTCGCCCCGCCTCTCCTCTTTCCAGTTGTCCCAAGGGGTGTGGTTTTCGCTGGGAAAATGGCCGACCGCTGAGGGTGGGGGGCTGGGGGCTGGAGGAGAATGATGGGGCGGGGGAGGGGGCGGGGCGGGGCGGGGGAGGGGTGTGTGGACGCATTGTAGGGAGAAAGCTGATGTCCGCGAAGTACTGAGAAGTGGGAGCAGGGTGAGAGACCAAAAGGTAAAATCCGTTTGACCACTGGGTCTTTGAATTCCAAAAAGGTGTTATCGGGACTCTGAAGTACTGTTCGGTCCGCCCAGCCATCCGCCTCTGCAGAGTCGCCTGTCTGTGTCTGCGGATCTTGCGCCTGAAGGCCAGTCCGATCTGAGAGCAGGAAGAAGAGGAGCATTATCCAGAAACAAGTAGGTCACAGTGAGGCTGCCGGCATTATTTGCAGACGCTGGGATGCAGAATGGTAGAGACAGCGAACTCGAGTAGGCCCATGGACCTCCTCCTTATCCCTCCTTCCCACCTTTACACCATTTCACAGCTTACAAAAGAAAGTTCTCCGCAGATACAAGACACGGAAAAAATGTGGCTGGGAAAAGGAGGGTGTTATGAGAGTCCTGGGTGGGGGGTAGGGAGGATCTTTCTCCAAGTTACTCTTTGCTATTGGTCTGTCTTTCAAGCACTCCGCCCCAGAGTGGTCAGTCCTTAGGTTTGATGGTGGCAGAAACAGAAATGTGGGAGGAAGGAAATTCCAAGCGCAGTGGAAGTTGGTATAATGGGTGGGGGACGAGTGTCCCGGTACTGCTGAGATGGTGGGGATGGCGGAGGCAAGGGTGCAGTTCAAAACCTTTGTGCATTTTATGCCGGTCTGGCTCCTAGACACTTGCTTCACCACAATGGATTTTGTTACAGAGAAGGGGGTGTGGCCTCACCTTCGAATGAAGTGATTTTCGGGGGCGGGGGTGGGGTGGAGGATTGAAATTCATTAATTTCAAAGCCGCAGCACTGTGAGGAGAGGAGTATAATGAAGATGGGAAGCATTGGGCTCTGCGCGACTAGGGACAGGGATTTCGAAGAGGGGAGTGTTTCCAGTACCGTACCTGAACTCTCAGCATCCTCTTCCCCAACCCTTTTGTATGCAGGTTTGCAGGATACAGTGCACTTCCAGGCACGACGGAAAAGAAAGTGCCGGACCTGGGGTGGGGTGCCACGGCCCCCAGGACATCTGGAGGGGCAGGGGAGGTAGGCAACTGATTAGATACCTTAAACTGAACGAACTGGGGTGATGTGGTTGCACATGAAGTTGGAGAATGTGGAGGTGGGGAAAAAAGTTCCACAATTACCTTCCTGATGGAAGACAGGAATCAGTGATCTAGCCCTGCCTCTCTGCCATGTTCCAGTCTGTTTGTTGGTCCATAGTTTAGTCTGTCTGCATGCAAAGGCACAAAGGAGAAGACTGAAGCCTCAAACCTTTCCTTCTTTACTAGGTCCCACTGTATCTGCAGCTGTTGCAGAGGCTGCCAGCCGTAGCGAAAGACTCCGCCCCTGACGAAAGACTCCGCCCCTGACGAAAGACTCCGCCCCTGAAGTGGGAGTACTCCTCTAGGCCAGAGCAAGCGCTCTCTGCCCAGGTTAAGAATTCAACTCAGACATTTGACCCAGTATGGGTCGTACACGGGAAGCTGGCTGTGTGGCCGCTGGTGTGGTGATCGGTGCTGGCGCTTGCTACTGCGTGTACAGACTGACCTGGGGAAGGGATGAGAGCCAGAAAATCTGGGAGGATGATAATGACTACGATGAGCAGGAATCTAGTGATATTGTGGAGACTGTGACCCAGATTGGGAAAGGAGCTAATGTTGGTGTGGGGGCTGGAGCTCGACTTCAGGGTAACTCAAAGGCCAAGGCTGAGGTGCGTGTGGAACTCAAGAGTGGTCCAGATGTGAAGGTGGAGGCCCAGTCATGGGCCCAGAGCGCAGGTGGCCTAGAAGCCAAGGCCAAGGCCCTTTTTAGCACCCTGAAGGAACAGGCAAGTGCAAAGGCTGGCCGAGGGGCCAGGTTTGGTACCCTCTCTGGGACCAGAACCCTTGTACCGTGTTTACCCTTCCCAGGAGGCAGAGGTAGAGGTTGCCACCCCACCAAGAGTGGAGCTAGGGCTGGGAGCAAGACAAGTGGAAAGTCCAAAGGAAGGGCCCGATCCAAGAGCACCAGGACTCCAGCTACATCATGGCCTGTTCGCAGGTGCAAGTTCAACTTCCCTTATAAAATTGATGATATTCTAGGTGCTACAGACCTTCAAAAGGTCCTCAACATCCTGGAAAGAACAAATGATCCTTTTATTCAAGAAGTAGCCTTGGTCACTCTGGGTAACAATGCAGCCTACTCATTTAACCAAAATGCCATTCGTGAATTAGGTGGTCTCCCAATTATTGCAAAAATGATAAAAACAAAAGATCCCATTATTCGGGAAAAGGCTTACAATGCCCTTAATAACTTGAGTGTGAATGCTGAAAATCAGAGCAGGATCAAGGCATACATCAGTCAAGTGTGTGATGACACCATGATCTGTTGCTTGGACTCGGCTGTGCAGATGGCTGGACTAAGATTGTTAACAAACATGACTGTGACTAATCATTACCAACATTTGCTTTCCTATTCTTTTCCAGACTTTTTTGCTTTGTTATTCCTGGGAAATTACTTCACCAAGATTCAGATTATGAAACTAATTATAAACTTTACTGAAAATCCAGCCATGACAAGAGAGCTGGTCAGTTGTAAAGTACCATCAGATTTGATTTCCCTCTTTAATAAAGAATGGGACAGAGAGATTCTTCTTAATATCCTAACCCTATTTGAGAATATAAATGACAACATAAAAAATGAAGGGCTTGCATCATCCAGGAAAGAATTCAGCAGAAGTTCACTTTTTTTCTTATTTAAAGAATCTGGAGTATGTGTTAAGAAAATCAAAGCATTGGCAAATCACAATGATCTGGTGGTGAAAGTGAAAGTCCTAAATGTATTGACCAAACTGTAATAGGGGATCTGTCTCAAACAATATTGAGGTATTTTTTTAGTTTGCACTTGGAAACAGTGCATTTTGTAAATTATTTGTTTTTCACTGTGCAAAAATGGCAAAGAGATACTTTCATCTGCTATTTTGGAATAATGAATATCACAGATCACCAACAGTGATGCTGGTTTTATGATGGTTGGTTTTAGTCTGAACCATTTTAAGAATGCCAGTGAATACTAGAACTTGTAAAAAGAAAGCACTTATTGATTCCATATTGCTACCTAGTTTCAGATATTTTTACTCTTTACCTAAACTGAGAGCAAACTAATGAATAAGCTACACTTTTGTATTGGTTTACATTTGTTAATCTTACACTTGTGTTTCATCAATAAAGTTGTGTGTTTTTATCAGCAAACAAATAAATTTATCATGTTCTTGAGTTAATGTCCGTTTGGAACAGCAAGATGTATGGAAACAAAAGTACTAATAAAATCAAAAGTCTGATCATAGCCAGACTCTTCGCATCAGGGCAGTAACTTCTGCAGGTGACAATGCTCAGGGGAAGTTTTACAGAGAAAGGACACCTAAGTAAGCTGGGCTTGAAGGATGGGATAAAAATGGCAGAAGGGCATTGTGGGAAGGAAGAGTGGTGGGAAGAAAGACATGGGGGTGGAAATCCTGCTCCAGAGAGGAGGCCAATGTGTCTGAAGTGCAAAATGTGGGAAGGGGAGTGATGGGAAATATAGTCCAACGGTTAGGGTGAGTCCCATTCATGGGGGACCCCCAATTTCTGACCTGAGGTGTCTGCATGTTACTCCATCTACCCCTGAAAGACACCCAAATCTTTGCCACCACAGGGATGATAAGATGGAAACAGTATGGCAGATTTGGGTGCTGATGGGTCAGAGTTGGGGATGGAACAAAAGTAGCCACTGGCGATTGGTACACCAGTGTTAGGAAGTTACTAACATAGGTCAAGGGCAACATGATAGCAGTGTGAAATTTCATTGCTGATCATGGGAATGGTAAGGGGAGGACACAAGTGAGACACCCTTTGAATGAAGAAGTGCTGGAATCCATTTTAGGCGCATACAGAGAGGGACAAATTTATTTTAGGGTCCTAGGGGCATTTGATAGGAAAATATATCTTTCTTGGCCAACTCTGACATCTATGTATGTGAACACATTAGTTACTATTTTGAAATAAGAAAATATAATAGAAGAAAGAATAATTTTTAGTACTTCTGCCAGATTTCTTTTGTAAGTTCGGTTGGGCCAGGAGGATGTTTATGGAACCATCCAGAGAGCTGTTGGCATCCATTCTGGAGAAGATCCACCTCTCTGCCATCCCAGAGTGTGGTGAGGGGGTGGGAGTGGGGCACTCAAACTGTATTGGTGGGAGCATACATTGGTACAGGTCCATTTGGACACATGTTTTAGCAGCCTTCAAGATGTGCATGCTGTTTTACCCAGTAATTCCAGTTGAAGAAATTCATTCTTAGAAAATAAATAATTGGGTTGAACAAGGATTCACATCATTTTGAAGAGTGAAAAATTGTGAATGACCAAGTTTCTCAAAATGGGCACTTGGCTAAACAAATTAGGGTATGTCTACACATAGAAACATTAGGCAGCTCTTGAAAATGTTGATGG
>PVKE010035227.1:0-16988 GCA_004027555.1 Craseonycteris thonglongyai | reverse complement strand
GTGGGGGGGAGAGATGGGTGGGGGGAGTAGGGAGAGGGTATCAAACACACGGTGATGGAAAGTGAGCTGATTCTGGGTGGTGAATACATAATGTGATGTATAGACAATGTAATGTAGAATTGTACACCTGGAAACAATGTAATTCATATCAATTAAGGTCACCCCAATAAATTAACAAAAAAAGAATGATGACAGACGGAGCAGGGCCTTCTGTTTATTATGAACCTCATATTAATTTGACTCTTAGACCATATATACATTGTTACTTAGAAAAAAGTAAAAATTGCCTGTCCTTAAAAAAATTAATGGTGAGAGGACATAAAAAAAAAAGAAGGAGGCAACTAATAGCAAGAACCCAGTATCCTTAGAAGGGACAGTCTTTATGTTCTGAGGGTTTATAGCTTTATGAAACACATTAGTCCCTCTTGTCCTTTCATTTCTCTCCATACCTGCAGGAGGCAGCAATGGCCCAAGTTTGAGGGTGAAACGGACCGGAGCTCCTTGAATGTAGCCACATGATAAACAAACATGGTTTGGACTGACTGTTCCTCCTTCACCCAACCATCCATCCATCCCTTTGACGAAAACATCTAAGTTTTACAATATTTTGCACTCAGTACTTCAGAATGATGAAAACAAAACAAAACAAAAACATGGTACTCACCTCGTGGGGCTTAGAGTCAAGAAAGAAAGGCAGACATGGAGTATAAAATAACACAAGTCAATGTTATAACAAACAGTTATAAAGATAATGGTAGAGGTATCTTGAGGAAGGGAAATGAGGCAAGGTAATGCTTATAAATAAATTACGTCTTTAGATTTAAAGGAAGAGTAGGGGTGAGCTAAGCAAAGAAGGGAGAAAAATATTGTAGGCAACAGAAAAGCAAGGTAAAAGTCCTTTAGTCTATTAACAAATATTTCTTCCTGGTACAGGTACGGTGAGTTATCCCTCTGAATCTTAGCCAAGACTGCTCACTCCACTTTACACCCATTCTACCTTGCAGTCATCAAGAGGCAGTTTTCACCAACTCAATGTGATGTGCAAGAATGTAATAATTGTTAGTATATCTTCTTTGGGGAACTTGTGGAGTTCCAGGAAAGACTATCAAGGAGAAGCTTCTGATCTTTGATCCTCTCTCCCTGCATTCCACAGCTAACATAAAAAGAGGAAAACTTACTTTGAGTGGGAATTTTAGACAAGAGTTTTCTGCATGGCATACTGTACTTAGCAGAAATTATCATATTTTTGGTTTGATGTCTGAGTTACAGATGCACGTAATAGTTAACCACAAAAGCTTAAACTACCAGAAATTCAGTCTTGAAAAATAACACTTTAGTGTAGCTCTGTAAGGAAGCAGACAGAGGACTACACTGTGTCTAAGTAAATTCCATCCACTTTTCCTGGTGTTGGATCGTGGTCCCCTGAGATGTTACCAGGCTAGCGCAGAGTGATTAGAGGGAATGAAGATTTCTCTTTGCTCCAGGACTGTCATTCATTTCCTACTTAGCAGTGAAGACTCAGGCAGATTATCTGTTTTGTTTTCCTTTCTGGAAAACCTGATAAGGCACTCTAATTGTTTTAGGTTTCCCAGAAGAATGAGATGGTGAAAAGGAAAATCACAAACCCCTTCTGGTTATAATAAATCCTTTTGTTGGCACTTGAACAAGTCTTTTTCATATAATTTCTCCCAATTCTTTTCATGGTTTCCCAAGCCCAGTAAGGTACCAGTATTTGTTTAACTAAATATGAGCTACGGTGTGTGTTTCCATTTTTACACTGGCATTGCTTGTATAAACTAAATGAATGAGCACAACAGCATGGTTAAATTACCAGACTTTGTAATTAGACTTTCCGGATTAAATGAATTCCAATCTTTTCACTTCCAAATGTGGGTTTAAATTACTTAACCCTCAGTTTCCCCATGTATAAAGTGGAGATGTTATTGTACCTACCTAAGGAGCTGTTGTGAAAATCAAATAAGGTTATTAATGTGAAGGGCTTGGTTAAAACGTTCAGCACAAAACTGGCATTTTAATCGGGAGCTACTGTCTGCATTACATTAAATATACATCTTCAAATTTTAAAAGGTCTTTTTGTTAAACTTTAAGGAATGTTTTGCTAATGTCTCTTCACAATCAGAAAATTGTAGTCAGTGAGTATGACATTTATTTACTTAAAAGCCTAACAAAAGAAGGTGAAGCCAGAAAGACATATTCAAGCAATAACTTTTTTTTGCATATATAAGTAATTTATAATACTTTCTGTCTTCTCATATATTAAGTGATTCTGATACAACTACAATTCAGAGCAGCCACAATTACTCAACTCAAGGCTAGCTCACCCTTAATGTATTTTTCCCATTTTTGTCCACCAACCCTTACCATTTGGCCATAAATTTGATTAAATTTAGACTTGTATAGTAGTTTATGTCAGAGGCTTAAGTACAAAAAAAATGCTTCAGAATATATATTCATAATAAATATTTATTTCTAAAGGTGGTAACAAGAGGAGTTTGAAATCAATCTAACAATAACAGTGACTTCCTTTTACTGAGAAATTAATCTTTTTTTTAAATTCCTGTTTGTCAGAAAAAAAAAGAGAAGCAAAGTGACTAGCAATGGTTTAAGAGGTTCTTGATGCATTTATAGCTATTATGATATTAAGATACACATTATCAACAGTCTAAACACTCTCGTACATACAGAGACCAAAAGGGACTAAAGCAACTCCCCACCTTAAAACAGCTTAACAACTTAATGCCCAGTTCTACCATTAGTGTTGATTTGACTTCAGGGTCAACTTTCCTGGTACAGTGGTCCCCCATTATCTGCAGGGGATTTGTACCAAGACCCCCAGTGGATGCCTAAAAGCGTGGATAATACTGAACACTATATATACTGTTGTTACTATACATACACACCTATGATAGAGTTCAATTTATAAATTAGGTACCGTAACAATAACTAAAAATAAGATAGAACAATTATAACAAATACTATAACAAAAAGTTATGTCTCTTTCAGCACACTAGCATGAATTCTTTTTCCTTCTTCACAGATAAAAAATGTGTTCTTACCACAGACCTTAGCAACCTCAGCATACAATTTTTCCTCATCCTTAAAGAGTTGAGAACTTTTACCTTTTCACTTAAAGGAAGCACTTCATGCTCTTCTTTGGCATATCTAAGTTGCCAGCATCATTACACTCGCAATTTGGAGCCATTATTAAATAAAGTAAGGGTCACTTGGACACAAGCACTGTGAGACAAGGCAGCTGATCTGATAACCAAGATGCTGCTAAGTGACTAAGGGGTGGGGTGTGTCTGCAGCGTGGAGACACTGGACGAAGCGATGATTCACATCTAGGACAGGCTGGAGTGGGACTTGCGAGATTTCATCACTCTACTCAGAATGGCATACAATTTAAAACTTATGACTAGTTTATTTCTGGAATTTTTCATTTAATATTTGGGATCACAGTTGACTATAGGTAAATGAAATGGCAGAAAGCCAAACTGGCTAAAGTGGGTGGAGGGGACTACTATGTACTTTTGTAGCAGATGTAGCTGGGGGATACACTGATTTTTTGAGGATAAGATCCCTGATAGTGACTGCCTGGCTGGGACTGAATCCTGACTCCATGACTCATCATGTGACCTTTAATTAATCTCTTATTCTCACAGGGCTAATATAATACAATGAGATAATAAATGTAAAGCATTTAGCAAGTGCTCAATAAGTTTTATCAATAACTCTATCTATCTAGCAGTCATCTATTTACCTACCTACCTACTTACCTACCTACCTACCTAATGTGGCTACAAAGTCTCTAATGTTTTCATTTAAGTAGACTGAAATCACTTGCCAAATAGCTTGGAGAAAGGGAGGGTGATAAATCCCAGCATAGGGAACACATACTTAGGGAATTCCTAATTCCATAGGAGATCCTGGATCTAGAGTGAACTTTGGTGAAGTAAATGAATTTAATAGGTGAAGAAGTTCCTGATACCTGTCATCTGCAAAGCAGAATAGGAGATAAAAGATAGTACTATAAGACATAACCCTTTGTTGAAGAAGCATAGAAATCTAGGTTCTTAGCTGCAGGCAATATAAAGTGATTTGGATTAAATTAAATATGAGTAGCAGATACATTTATTAAACTGATACTGAACAGCTATGGCAGGCCAAAGATCCAGGTGTAAAGCTATGAAGTCAGGAACAGTGTCCAAAATCATAGGGCAGAACTGGTTTAGTGATGTCATCAGTGCCACCCCAGTACTGGGGAGAGGACTGCATTTCTCACTGGGGGGACACCGACACACGTCCCTGAAAAATCCACTGCCCACTGCCATGGCTCTTACCGTCCTTAAGCTGAAATTTCCCACAGCCACTGGTTCTTATGGTACAGATTTCCAATTCAAAATTATATAATTGGTAATGCCTTGGTCTTGCACCCACATTCTGATTGCAAAGGAGGTTGAGAGAATGAGTGTCTGTCTATTTTAGCTTCTGTTATGGGAGGTGGGCTGTTTCATTAAGTAGATTCTTCAAATATAGTGTTCAGATATAAGGCCAGGCAACAAAAATAACGAATGTCTACATAAGTCAGCAGACAGGATTTAGTAAGTATAGAATTATTAGAAATACATTATTTATAATACAAAAAGGAATGTATTCACTTAAGTATATAAACAAGGAAACAATATATATAATGGTTAGAGACATGGACTCTGAAATCAAACTGATCTGGGTTCACATCTCAGCTTCGCCACTCTTCCCAGTCCTGGAATTTGATTTACTGGGCTCATCTGACTCGCTTCTGTCCGTGGTACTACATGTGATCCAGGCTCTGCCAATCAGACGCACTTGGAGACATGAATGTAGAATTGAACTGAGTGGGGAGAGAGGCGAAGCATAAGATACCCATTTTTTTGGTGCAGAGGACTTGAGGAGCAGTCTGGTTTTGGTCTGGCAGCTAGAGCAGTGGCCCATTTGTCCAGCAGGTGGGCATGATACCCCAATAGGAGCAGTGACTGCATGGACCCTACAGGGTGGGGCTGTGACTGTGGGAATCTTATCTGAAAGCTCAGCCTAGAGTTTCTTCAGTCCTCCCAAGAATTCTGCAAACAGATCTCGTTCTGCTTAAACGAGCTGTGTTGGATTCTGTTTTCTTCAACCAGACATTCACTTGCTAACCTGTGTGGGCTTCTGTAAGTTACACAATTTCTCTAAGGACACACGTCCTCCTTTGTAAAAAGGAAATAATGTTTGTAGCTGCCATATGGGAGATTTAGGTGAGATCATGTTGGTATAGACACAGCACAATGTCTGGCACAAGGTAAGCATTTAATAAATGGTAGTTACTACTATTGATGATGATCATGACAATAAATATAATAATCACTGTACTGGCTGCAATGGAGGTGGGAGCAGAGACCGATAGTAGGTTCTGGAGGCTAGCGATCGTGAAGAAAGTAGTACTTGCTTTGAAAAAATGAACCAGCAGTACTGAAAGCCTACTGAACTAAAGTATCTTCAAGTGGTTACATAGAAAACTGGGTTTAGGATTTGAGAAAAATCAGTCTCAGTTGTAATACATTGGGCTGTAATTATCAAACAAAAATAACACGAGGCTCCTGGAAACGCTTCAGAGAAAGTCTGTGGGTGTATTTACACCTTTGGCTTGTGATGTTCACATCAGGTTTCACAAAGTGCTCTCCAGCCTTCACCAAAAAAATGCTAAAAAAAAAAAAAAAAAAAAAAGCCACAAATGTGGCATTTTCACTTAATTAGGATCAAGTATAAAATGAAGCCCAGCCAAAAAGTGACAGTTTTTTTTTCAGGATGATGGCATTGTTGGCACCTTTCCTGAGCCTAAAGGAAAACCAAACATATAAGTTTGCACCCCCACCTCCCATGAGATTTGCCATAGAAAAAAATGTATACTATACAACGAATACCTAAACTGCATGTTTAGCTCTGCTGGGCAATTTCAAAGCAGGAGAGAAATGAGCATTAATGACATAAAAGGTAGACATCACTCACCCTTAGAAAGGTAAATAAATACACACAATATGAGTTATCCAGCAGAGCCTCATCCAACACTCCATATCCTCAGGGACTTAAGAACTCATTTAATCTTTAAGAAAATGTTTTGCCTTTAAGAAGCCATAATGGGAATCAGTTTCCTCGTAAGTAATCTTAGCTGTTCTTTGAGTCACAAGCTGAGCCCATGCCAACACATCTGTGAGCTTCACAGCTGTGCTTGCCACATGGGCAGAGGGGTGAGTAGTTCTCAGGCTCTAGGCTCATTTAATCACCAGGTCAGTTTAATACAGGTGAGAGATGGAAGCCACATATTCAATTTACGTGGGTTTTGCACAGAACTTATACTAATATCCTTTCAAGTTACGGGGCAAAAATCTAAATAGGGATTGTGTCTACTGATAAAAGTGTTCTCCCCAGATTCTCTGTATCCAAAACTCTAGGATCCAAAGGTCCCTGTTGATTTGTGTGGAAGTCTTGATCTCTGCCAGGATAATATAGTCTAGGCACATTCTACTCTTTGGGCAGCACTTATTATGGTACATATGTACACTTCACTTTGTACATCATATTGGAAACAGCCTGATGGTGCATTCAGGGAAATGAAGCAAACAGGCAGATAGTCACCAGTGAGAGGGAGATATTAATATACTAATTTGATACTATGAATTGCGGTTTGTGTGTTTGTTTGGTGTTTTTTTTTTGTTTGAGCACATAGGAATAATAGAATGATAGTTTCCTTTGCATTTAAGAAAATAGGGGAAGCCGGGATGGCTCAGTGGGTTAAGTGCTCACTTTGCAGCCCCAGGGACCGAGGATCGAATCACGGCCGCGGCCCGTGCGGACCCATATGCTGAACTGGGGAGTTCCCCCAGTTCAGTTCTCAATGGGGTGAGACCCCGGCCCAGTTCCTGCCCTGTGCAGCCCTACCCACCTGTGGAATGAAACTTTGTGGAAAAACCAATGATGTACAACTATGGAGACTGTTGTGGGCCCTCCCCCTTCTCTCTCTCTCTGTCAAAAACAATAAAAATAAATCTTTAAAAGAAAATAATGAATCTTTTTCAATTCTAATGCACTTTAGTGTTCCTTTTATATTTTTAGTATTTTTGAAATCAGGATTTACCTATCAAGAGATGAGTACATTTAATGTATAATTTTATTATATTTATGAATATATTGGTGAATCTTCAGTGCTATTTAAGAGAAGAAAATCGCTATTTGTCACATACTGACATTATAAAATAGATACCCTGAATTGCTATTCTATTGGTTCAAAGGCTGACCTCTAGTGTATACAATAACTCTAAAGCTCCTTTGGTATTAAATTCTTTTTGCTTTTAAACAAGCCTTTACCCTTCTACAACTGTGTGTGGTGATGCACCAAAGATAATGCTGGCAGAAGGGTCCATGAACAATGTGGATGCTGCCTGGGTTCCTAGATTTGATGATATTAGGCTGAAGAGAGACTCACAACCAGCCACGGATAGCTCTGGGCTCGTCCACAAATGAAGAAAAAATAAATAAAGTGGTAGTTCCATCTGTTCCTTCCATGAGTCGAAGAGTGGAGTCACATCTGGGTAACCTGGGAAAGCACCCAGCCCATTCTCCTGAAGAGGCAGGCTGTCTGATCAACAGGCCCACTGCTCTTCCTGCCAGACTCTGTGCAGAGAAGACACTGGCTATGGGAACACTCATAAAAGTGTTGAGGAAACTCATGTCATCAGAGAGCCTACGTCAGTAACATGTTCTGGTCAAGTAGATCTCTGTTTACAAATATGAATGGACTACCAAGATCAGCAGACATATACAAAAAACCCTCAGCCTGAAAAAAGAAAGACCATGGTCAATGTACATTACTGCAAAAGGAAACAGAAAGATAAAGAGAGCAGAAGAAAACTTGTAAAAAATACAAACTGAGATCCTTTAAATAAAAAATAAATTGACATCTCTTATGAAAAGTCATAACTTATAAAATATCAATGATTTATGACATTCCATAGAACAAGTGACTATGAAAAATGAGTAAACAAAGAATAAGAAAGAATTCTTAAAAATTGAAAACATGACTGCCAAAATATAATACTAGGACTAGTTTCTTTAGAGTAAAATAAATATTACTCATCTAGAAGATAAAAACCTACAAATTTTAGTTCAGAGCCATGGCAGGTAGATGTGGAAAATCCAAGATATATCTATTGGGAATCCCAGAAGGAGAAAATAAAGACTACAGAAAGAGAGAATTTAAAACATGAATAAAAAAAGATTTCTGTTTATTCAGGGGTGAAAAACTATAGAGTTGACTATTTTCATTTTTTATATTCTGTATCAAGATGAACCCTTTATAAGGAAGTCACTCTCTAATCGTTTAACTGAAAGGAAGAAGTCTTAGAGTCCAGGTAAACATGAAGGTCACAAATAACATCTGCATCAAGTGTCAGAGGTTCCGAATATACATCCTGGCACTTGTTTATGGTCATAATGAATTAATAATAATTAAATGAAGATCACGTTTCAAAAAGGCAGACAACCAGGATGGGGAGGCAGATCCCTCAATTCTACAACACTAGATACAATTTGAGAAAATATCAAGATAGGACAGAAAGTAAGTTACATTTGTATGCAGTGACATCAGGGAGCATTTGCAATGCTTTTTGTTTTTCCCTCAATAAATAATTATGACTAAGCCTCACTGGACTATCAGAGGAGAATTTTTCTAATTTGAAATAATTCAAGGTTGTGATGATTCTTTAAGACTTACTTTTTAAATTGTTTTTGACAGAGGAGAGAGACATAGAGAAGGGGGAGGGCCCAGAGCAGCTTCCATAGTTGACATTAGTTTTCAATACGGTTTCCTTCCATAGGTGGGCGCAGGGCTGTGCCAGGCGGGAACTGGGATGGGGGCCTCCTGCATGGGAGGCACGTACCTGCAAGCTGGGGGCCTCCCACATGAGAAGTTCATCTTAGTGAGAACTGAACTGGGGGCTACACCCCAGTTCAGCATATGGGTCCGCACGGGCCAGGATCGGAATTCAGTCTTCGGACCTCGGGGCTGCAGATGAGCGCTCAACCTGCTGATCCATCCTGGCATTCCCTGGCCGTGATGATTCTTAAAGCTTTAAGAAGATGGAAAGCCTCAATGGGATTCTAGATGATTTAGACAGAACAGGAATACATGCAGGGAAGCCTGACTCCTCACAGACAGAACTATAAAATCAACTCTTGTGAGAAAAATCTGAGAATAGAAAGATTGCTAGGTGAATAGCAACAGACCGTCAGCAACACATATACACTATTATACTTAAAATCTTACAGACCTAATTTGCCTCTTTTCCTAAGTAGCTTTGCTCCTCAGAGGTATATATGTATGGGATCTGCACCCTCATATAAACCAGTGGTTGGTAAATTGTCCTTTAATTAAAGACCCACATATTTTTGCCAGTGCCAAGTAACCATCAAACCAGAGATCCTTATAAAATCATACAATTCCATCATGTGCTCAATGCAAGAATTTGCTTTCCCAGAAAATGGTTTTATGGCATGTAGCAAGCAACCTACAGAATTTTTCACCAGCTCTAATTGTCATGACCTTCCTTCTTTCCTTTCTTTCTTCCTTCCTTCCTTCCTCCCTCCCTCCCTCCATCTCTCCCTCTTTCTCTTTTTCTTTTTTTCAATAGTTGAGCCTAAAACTTGCCTTTTGGCATCTTTTGCCATTAGTCTACTTTTGACCTTAGGGAAGACATAGTCTCTGCTCTCTTACAAGGAAATTCTGTAGTTATTGGAAATAGCTATTTCATTTGAATGACTATATCAATCAAATACTACCACCCTCCTGCCCTAAGTTTCCCTTCCTCAAGGTAAATGCACCCCTTCCCCCACTCATTTCTTCTACTAGTTATTCATACTCCATGGTTTTTACATTGAGTGTTGTTAGACTATTATTATCCCCTTATGACTTTATACTTTGGTTTTCTGATTGCTAAATAGCCCTCTAAAACTGTTGTGACTCTAATTGAGCACGGTATTTCAAGTGTAATTTGATAAAGATAATGATATGCTATAATAGCAACTGCTACTTATGGAAATAGCAGTACTATGCATTGCACAAAGATCTCTATTTTGATCATCTCATTACCCATAAGATACTGCAGTATAGTAGAGATGAAAAACCATAGCTTAAAGAAACTAAATGATCTATTTAGTTAACTTGAAACTCACACCAGACATCTACCTGTATTCAACAAATGTCCTCTAATCCACTATGCCAACTAACTCAACACCCTATCTGACGATTACTAGTTCCTCTGTGATAGGTATTTTGAATCTACTGACATACACTAAGGTGCCATCAACTTTCACTTTAGGAATGGAGGAACATAATGCACTCTTGTTTCCTCTAAGTTCTTAAAAATACTGTATGTATATCTACTGAAATACTGACTAGGACATAGCAAAAACCAGATCCAAAATATATAACCCTGTGCCATAGTAAATTTGGTCAACACCTCAAGTTCCTTAAATGTATTAGCTTATATTGAACTCTTTAATAAAGATTATTTAGGATGAAATTTTTGAGAACAAAATAGAATCTTTATTCCATTAGCAACTTGTTTTTGTGTATCGAAATCAGAATTCCATAAGACAAGGGCATTTCTATTTTCTGCTTTCCTAAAACATGGTGGGTATCTCTAAGAAGAAGAGATGACTATACCAATCACACTCACACACTCACAAGGTCCTCTGTCACACTGACCTTAGAAGGCTTTAACATCAACAGCAGGTGACAACTGTCTTCTTTGGCCAGTTTAAATGTGAAAACTATGAATGGATTATACTTAAAAGTGGACTGTGCCTTAACTTTATCTACATACAAATATCAAGGGGGCTTTTAAATTCTCCTCTCTGGATTTTGAACCTAGTTATTAATTCTTTTCCCTTGGCCCAAGTAAAATTAATTAGTTTGCATTTTATACTGTAGGCATGACTGGCTGAGGCTTCTATGAAGAAGTACATAGCCCTACAGATAATGAGACTTAATTGGAATATAAGTGCAGGGGCTAGAATAAGATCCACAAAGGTTAAGAAGGGCAATGATGTGCTTTGGGTCTCTCCTTGGCTGGATATGCTAGATCTCATAATTAGGGCAATTCTGTAGCAGTATGGGACTTTTAAAATATAATAACTAAAATTAATGTAATTATATAATACTTATTAATTATGGAGGCTACTGTTTATCAGACATCTACCATTTTACAGACCAAGTACCAGATTCTTAATCCATATGAGTTCACATTAGTCTTGATGAGTTCATTTAACCCTCATAACAACCTCATGTGGTAGATATTGTTATTCCCACTTGAGGAAATGGAGGCTCAGCTAAGTCGGGTGACTTTCTCCATGTCATGCAGGTAATCAGTGACTGTGAGAGGCCAGCAAGAACTGGTTGCTGAGGCTGCCACAAATGAAAGTAGTAGGATTTTTTTAGGATCCTAGAAGAAGCTAAAAGGATTTTTCCTGTTAATCTGTTCTCTCCAAAATTAGTGGCTTTACTAACATAAATCAGCTTTTAATTACCACATCAGCTCAGAGCCACTGTGCCACACAGCGGCTGCATGATCTTGGGCATATTACTTTACCTCTTTGAACTGTTTCCCTAGTTGTAAAAATAGGAATATTAATGGCTACCTTGTAGACTTTAAGCTATAAATACTTATAGGAGACAAAGAAGTAATTATGTAATAATAAAGGGGTTGATTCATTAAGAAAATATAATGATCATAAATATTTATGTATCCAACATTGCAGCAACTAAATATATAAAGCAAACACTAACAGAACTCAAAAGAGAAATAAAAAGCAACACAATAATTAGAAATTTTATCATAATATCCAACTCCCAACAATGAATAAATTGTGGAGACAGGGAATCAATAAGGAAACAACACAAGTGAACAACAATATAGACCAAATAGGCCTAACAGACATATATAGAACATTCCATCTAATAGAAACAGAATACACATTTTTTTTTTGCAAGCATAGGACAGCAGTAGAAGAGATCATAAATATTAAGAGTTGGTTTTTGGAAAAGATAAAACAAAATTTACAAACCTTTAGCTAAACTAGTGAAGAAAAAAAGAGAGAGGACTCAAGTAAATAAAATTAGAAATAAAATGAAGGGACATTACAACTGATACCATAGAAAAAGAAAGGATCATAAAAGAATACTATGAACAATTAATTATATGCCAATAAACTGAACAACCTAGAATAAGTAAATTCCTAGAAACATACAATACACTAAGACTGAATCATGAGGAAACAGAAAACCTAAATAGTCCAAAAACTTCTGAAGAATGAGAAGCCCAGGAAAACATAGTTTCAGTCAATTTTACCAAATATTTAAAGAAAAATTAATGGTAATCCTTTTCTAATTCTTCCAAAATGTTGAAGAGCAGGGAACTCTCCCAAACTCACTTTATAATGTCAGCATTACCCTGACACCAAATCTAGATACAGATACTATGAGAAAACCATATGCTTATATCCCTGATATTCACATATACAAAACCCTCCACAAAATGTTAGCAAACCAAATTCAGCAAAATGCTAAAAGGATCACATACCATGAACAATGGGGATTCATCCCTGGGATGCAAGGATGGTTCAACTTACCGGTACACAAATGAATAAATGTGACATATCACATTAATGGAACAAAAGATAAAACCACATGATTATCTAGATAGATGCAGAAAAAGCATTTGACAAAGTTTGCATTGTTTGATTATAAAAATTCTCAACAAATTGGGTATGTTAGGAATGCACCCAAACATAATAGAAGCCTTATATGACAAACCCACAGCAAACATCATAGCCAATGGCGAAAGGTATAAATTTTCCTCTAAGATCAGAAAGAAGACAAGAAGGCCCACTCTCACCACTCGTATTCAACATAGTACTGTAAGTTCTAGCCAGAGCAATCTGGTTAGACACAGAAGGAAGACATTCAAATGGGAAAGGAAAAAAAAGTAAAATTGTCTCTGATCGTAGATAATATGATCTTATCTATAGAAAACCCCAAATAAAGACTGCAAAACAAATATTAGAACTAATACATTAATTCTATAGGGCTGCAGGATATAAAATCAACATATAAAATATCAGTTGCATTTCTATATATACACAATAAACTCTCTGAAAAAATATTAAGAAAACAACCCTACTCACAATAGCATGAAAAACAGTTAAACAAAAAAATGTGGTACATATACACAATGGAATATTATTCTGTCATAGAAGAAACTCCTGTCATTTGTAACAACATGGATGAACCCTGAGAGCATTATGCTAAGTAAAGTAAGGCTGGCAGAGAAAGTCTAATATTGTATGATGTCACTTATGTGGAATTAAAAATATCTGAATTCACAGAAACAGACATGAAATTGAAGGTGATAGAAGGGTACATACAAATCTTCAGGTATAAAATGAATAATATCTGCCTATCTAATCTACAGCATTGTGACCATAGTTCATAATACTGTGTATTGTATACTTGCAAGTTATTAAGGGTGAATCTTAAAAGTTCTCAACACACACACACACACACAGTAACTATGTGAGGTGATAGACTTGTTAACTAATCTTACTGTGGTAATCATTTCACAGCATATAATATAGCAAATCATCACATTGTACATGTTAAAACAATATGCCAATTATAGCTCAATAAAGCTAGAAAAAAATTTACCTCATTTAACAGGGCAATTCATGGCATTGAGATATGCAAAAGCCCTTTTATAAAACTCAAAGCTTTCTAAAAGTTTAAGACATTACCATCTTAATTTTTCAATATTTATGTCACAAATATAATTTACTTAGGTGTTTCCTGTGTCTTTAAACATCGGTTCTCTAAACTAAAAAGGCTGTGTTTAGTGACCTGAGAATGTGGTTGAAGGCTCAAATGAAATGGCATCTATGTAAGTGTATTAAACATGATTATGGTTATTTAAAATCCCAGTCAAATTTTATCATAAAATATTCTCTTACCACAAAATAATCATACAATACACAGCAATCTACAGTTTTCAAAATATTGTTACATCAACAATGCAACATCCAAAGAATTTGGACTTTGAAGAACATTATTCTGCACTCTCAACCTTATGTTATAAAAATGCAAAGTTATCCCAAAGATATTTACATCAAAATAATCATAAAAATCCTGGAGAGCAATTTTACTAATAGGTATGCATGGCAAAGATCTAATGTCAAAATAATTATGATCTGAAAATACAAGTATTGGGATGAAGTTTTTCAAAAAAATGCATGTAAATTTAATTATCCCTGGAATCTATTTTTTGAAATGGGCAAAAATACCTGCAATGTGTCATAAATGCTGTATTTCCGCTCAGAGCAGTGACTGAGAGTCACGCTGCTGGCTGCAGCTAGAGTTCCTGACAAAGGCTGAGAGTATCCGCACAGCAGGCAAGCTGCTCATTACCTAGAATGCTAGATATAGAATTGTCAGTTCCCGATTGTTTGGCGGGATGAGGCATGAACACACTGCAGAGAACTGACAGAGAAAAGAGATTCAAAATCCTATTCCACCGCAAATGACCTCCCTGTGTTACCTCTGCAATGGAAGAGGGGTTATGAAATCAACATTTTACCAAACAGGGTAGGTGACTGAATTGTCGAGAAGGACACTGAAACTACGGTCTAGAAATGCAACAACACTGCAAAACAGGTCAGCATGCAAAAAATAAGCACACACACGCACACACCAGTCTTGCTCATCATATGACTTCAGCAAGAACATAAAATAAATGTCCAACACTGAAAATAGTACTTCAAAACAAAAACATTCCACTAATCCACACTCTATGGATGTTTCAGCTAATCCAGAAGACCACATTTATGTTGCAAATGCAATGGGATAACATTCATGAGATCAAAAATAATGAGGGTATCTTGTGTTTTCCTGCCTTTACCTGATGCACCAATCCCACACTTTCAATGGCTGGACTAGCCCTGGTTTTCTTCCAGGCTCTTAGAATCTGCCTTTTATTGCTAGATTACTTCTTCCCTTCATATCTTTCCCTGAGATTCAGGAACAAGACTAAGAGAAGGGCAGTATCATTGAGGGAAGAGACTAGGAGTGCCTCCTTCCATCAAATTGAGTGTGCTTGCAGGTTCTTTGCAGGACTTGTGGTTTGCACATAAACCGTGGTAGGAAGTCTCTGCCTAAGAAGAACATCAAAGCAGAGTTCAGGTTAGCTGGATTCTCAGAAAAACTTACAGCTTTCAATTTCCAAGGTGCAGTTTTGTTCATCCAGAGGGTACCGCCTTAGGTCCATCATGCAGGCAGCTGTGGTTGTGATTCTAGAAGAGAAATAACAGTGATATATGCTGTTAGCTGGTCCATGGCTAGTGACGGAAAAGTTAAATCCAAGTATCAAGGAGGACAGATCTGGGCCTCTAGGAGACTGATTTCGCCAAGCTCTAATAAAAAAGAGTGCTGCAACTTTGGAAAACCATTTTCCTTTATGATCCTCATGCTGATTCGTAAAATAAACAGATTGGACCAAACCAGTATTTTCCTAAATTGTGTTCCACTACCTTGTATCAAAATCACCAGGGAGCCTGGGAGTGTCTGTTAGGCAGTTTCCATACTCCAGAATATTTGGGGGTGGGGTGGGGTCCCAGGATCCTAATTTTATGAGCCTCACAGGTGATTAAGAATATAAACATAGATATTCCTCTCCCATTCACATTTATTTTTTCCTTCCTTTATCAAGACCCTAAAATCTAATCTTCAATCAATTCGGGCTCTGATCCATCATTTTTGACCTTTCTATGCATAGTATATTACTTTGCAAGTACTTTAATACAACATACAACTGGCCTTTCATCTATCATCTGAATTGCTCTGTCCTGAGTAATCTGATGTTCTTATGACTTGTTAGAGAGCTTCTTTGTATGGGCTTACAGAGTTATTTATTTAAACCACTTGATACTTTTATTACCTTATGAGAGAGAAATGAATATGTCCCTTTAATGTCTTTATATTTCTCTGTAGTCATTTTTCACTAATCTCTCTGTTGAATACCAAATACAAGGAGCCAAAAACCATATAGTCTTAACTGATTTATCAATATATGTTTTCTGAACAATGAGGCAGCAGAAGGTCATGAAAACACAAGTTTTAGGACACTACACAGATAGGTATGAATTCTAACTGCCTCACTGACTGATAAACAACAAGATATTTAATATTTCTTAAACAGCCTTAGTTTCTTTGTAGGTAAAAAAGAGATTTTATTGACAACAGCAATAATAAAATCTAACAGGGTTTCCATATGATTTGGTATAATAATTTATATAAAGAATATGAAAGAATAAGTGATCTATATTAGGTCCTTCAAAATAATGCATTTTGTAATTGCAACAAAAAAAATAAAACACCTAGGAATAAATTTCAAAGATGTGAAAGACCCATATACTGAAAACCGTAAGGCATAATGAAAAGAAATTGAAAAAGACACAAAGAAATACAAAGTTATTCTGTGTGCATGAATTGGAAGAATCAACATAGTTAATGGGTAATATGTCCATATTACACAAAGCAATATACAAGTTTAACGCAATCCCCATCAAAATTCCAATGGAATTTTTTCAAAGCAATAGAACAATAATCAGATTTGTGTGGAATCACAAAAGACCCCTAATAGCCAAAGCAAATTTATGAAAAAAGAACAAGGTTGGAAGTATCACACTCCCTGACTTCAATTTATACTATAAAGTGACAATAATCTAAACAGCAACCTGGTGCTAAATCATTCGTAGATGACCTGCTTCTGGGTCAGGGTTTCATACATAACACAGTAACTACCTTGCTGCAATCTATTGAAAGTCAGCCTTTAAAACAAGGGTTTATAAAA
>PVKE010035226.1:0-16988 GCA_004027555.1 Craseonycteris thonglongyai | reverse complement strand
CAAATACCAGCCCAGGCCTGTGAGGACCCATATGCTGAACTGGAGAGTGCCCCTAGTTTGGTTATCACCGGGGTGAGACCCCAGCCCAGTTCCTGCCCTGTGCAGCCCCACGCCCACCCGTGGAATGAAACTATGTGGAAAAACCAATGATGTGCAACTATGGAGACTGTTCTGGGCCCTCCCCCTTCTCTCTGTCTCTATAGCTCTCTGTCAAAAACAATAAAATAATAAATAAATAAATAAAATAAACAAATCTTTAAAAAGAAAATATTGGCAGATCCTGAATTCTCTGTCCTATTTGCTAGGTTGCACTGTAAAATATGAAAGTTCTACTTGTGTATTTGTAGATAATCTGTTACAAGGAAATTTACTTCCCTTAAACATTCTAATTGCAATGTCACAAAAACTACTGAAACAAATTAATCAACCTCAGATCACTACTCTGAATTCTTTGACTCTCTGACTCACTTATGACAATCCCTAAAGCTAGAATTCAAATATAGACAGGAAGTAAGCACTGGGAAAAATAAAGCCCTGAAGAACTGTAATCAACCAACTGTTCCACTGAAACAGACAACCACTGTCTGGTTTAGAAAAGTAATGGGTTTCTTACTTCCACATGATTAAAGATGCATCCATTCAGTACTGTGCACCTTCAGAATTAGTCCCCCATGGCATGTAAGGCAGAAAGTTTGTGTACCATAATTATCTGTGAATTTTCTTCACCCAAATTTATTGGCAAATTAAAACTCTAAAATGCAGTTTTTATGAGTTACTGCGACTATAAGCATGCAATATGAGGCTAACAAAGAACACAATTCATCAATTTCTGAATGAGTGTTCTTTTTCCAAGGGTTCGATCAAATCACCTAAGCATATTAAATTAACATATTAACTTCCAATATCTGAGCCTAATCTGTTTAAATGCAGCACTCTGCCTCAATACAAACCTAATTTTAATATTTAATTCTTAAATCTATTGCCTAAAAGTCATTAACTTAAAACTTTATCACTTTGTTCTTTTATTTAAAGAAACTGTTCTTTGCCCTATTGTTTTGAATAGATACCTGTATCTTTCATTTGTTTTAGTCTTTCCCAACTACTTGAGTCAATAACTGCTAAGGAATTACTTACTGCCTGATAACAGATCTTTGATCTCTTACCAAATCATCCCATGAATAAGATAATTTGTTTTAATTCAGTCACGCTGTGCAGCTGAGTATATATCACCTATAGACATGATGGATGAATTTACAAGGACACTCAGGGAAGCAAGAACTTGCACTCTTGATTTTAACAGTAAAAACATATTTTTTATTTGAAAAGACTCACAGCAGCTAAAATTATGCTTTTATACAGTAAGCAGTTATCTAACCAAATGAAATAAAAGGTTTGTTATTTTCACAGGACCTTTATCTAGAATATAAAAAAGTACTCATTAAAAAAGTTAATTAATGTAAAGAAATAAGTGTTAAGAAGCCACTAAGGACAAAGATCTAAAAGAGCTAAGTTAAATCAGAGTACTGTCTCAAAAGTTGGTTTATAAAAATAAGAATTTTCTAAATACAGAACTATAGGCACACAATTAACAACCACTGTTTCAATTATGATAGTTCCCTGAGTAAGGTACTGTTTTTCACCAACAATATTGTAACCTTTTCTGTTTTTGTTTTTAAAGATTTATTGATTTTTGACAGAGAGAAACAGAGACAGAGAGAGACAGAGACAGAGAAAAGGGGAAGGGCCCAGAGCAGTCTCCATAGTTGACAGCATTAGTTTTCCATATAGTTTCACTCCACAAGTGGGCACGGGGCTGAGCAGGGCAGGAACTGGGCCGGGAGCCTCTCACGTAGGTCCTGGCAAGAACTGAACTGGGGGCACACCCCAGTTCAGCATATGGGTCCACATGGGCCGGGGCCAGGATTCGATCCCTATCCCCGGGGCTTCAAAGCGAGCGCTTAACCCGCTGAGCCATCCCAGCTTTCCCCGTTTTTTTGTTTTTAAATCCAAATGTTCAGTTGCAGCAAAGAATGCAGACAGATGAGTACTCTCAAAGTGCTGTTGAATCTTTCCGGATAAAAATGTGGCAATTTGTTTAATACCAAAAAGCTTTTTAAATTTTTATTTTCTTTGATCCAGTAATTCCACTTCCTGAATATTATGCTAGAGTGATAAATACACTAACAAGGAAACAATTTAAATGTTCAAAAATTGAGTATTACTATACATGTTAAAATTTATCTTTGTGATGACATCCCATTATTACCAATAATCATGTTCTCAAAAGAAAACTTTAAAATCATAAAAGGCTCTCTATATATCAAAAGACAGTCAACAAAACAATATATGCAGTATACGTCTACTTTTTCTTTTTAAATCCAGCACCCAGAGCTGTAGAGGTCGAGTGTGTGTGTGTTTATACACAAACTGGGAAAAATGTCAATGATGCTCCAGGCAGAACTTTAAGAATTTTTTTCTTCTTTATAAGTCTACATTTTTTCAGACTTCTACAATGGTTATATATTGTTTGTTTGTTTTTTTAACTGTAAAATAAAGCTCATTTTTAAAACAAGAGTACTTCTCTGCTAATTTTGCCCAACTGCAATGGAGAGTCAACTCTTCAAAGAAAAGAACCAACATTATGTAATTATTTTCAAACTCCCCTTTCACGACCTTAAAGGGGATTTCTGAGGCGTAACAGATGCCCCAGCAGGAAACAGATTTGCAACTGAACGGATGCACCCACAGAGATATGGCAAGATGCATCTTCATTGGCTTTGACAACAATTTCCTCTTATTATTCCTTCATTCCCAAGTGCTTTTCAATTCAACCAGAGAAGCCTGAAGAAGTTAATAGGTCCTAAATATGTACTCTGCTGCCTGAACTGATTGCCCTTCATAAGGTAATAGTGAGACCCCATGTGCTCCATTCACAGGAACTTTAGCAAATCCCCTGCAGTGAGAAGGCCCCAGGGCAGCTCTGTTTTCCGAAGACCAAGCTGTGACCTAATCAATAGGGTTCCAAGCAAGACAATCCCTACATTCAACCACCCTAAGAAATGAAGGAGCGTGGGGGAGGGTGTTCAGGGGAGAGTTCAAGCTTTATTGAGGAATGCTATTTACCTGTCACAGTGATGATTTACCCAGCAGAGGTTTAAAAAAATCTCCAGCTGCTTCAACAGATTCCCAGCCAGCCTGGGCTCTACAGAACAAACATATTTACTTAGGCTTCATTCACAACTTTTGATGTGAAACTACTGAAGCACAAATGGAAACAGGTAGATTTGTGACCTACACAGGTATAGTGGCAGAATGGCACAGTAGGTTTTTAACAGTCTACGTTCATGTAAATGCCATAAAAAGTATCATGACTAGAAAAAAACGTGACCGCCCCCCCACAAAAAAAAATATCACCCAGCGTGCACATCCCAAAATTTACATAAGAAATTCCAGTATCTTAAATATGACCTCCTTAACTCTGAAAATATTAAGTAGCACATTGAAGCAACACAAGAGCAAGTTTACAGAAGAAGGACTAGTTTTCATTACTGCCCCTAATTCCAAAGAGAAGTAGGAAAAACATGGATTTTGAATGAATTACACAGGTTAATAATCTTGCAGGTAATTACTATGTTTTGCTTTACTTGAATATGGTGGACCTTATCTAATCAAATCTTTTGAAAATTACTCTGTAAAATATTGTCTTAGGGCATCATATACTGGTACTTTCACACACACACACACAAATGACATATATCTCATAGGGCCAGTCAATTCTAATGTCTAGATTAGAATTATTTTACCAACCCCAGATATGCCCCCAAAAGCAATGTGAATGGGACAAGTTTGATCATAGATGTCTATCCTGAAGAAAAACAATCAAACAAACAAATAAAAACACTTGATTCACTCAGAATTGTACAAAAGCTATCAGTGGACAATATTTAATTGAAAACAAAGTTCTAATTTGATATTCACTGTTTGGCGTTTTCCTCCATCCATTAACACAAACCAAGGAACAGCCCAAGTCATAGGACTGCAAAATGAGTTTCCATCCAGCTTTGATGCTAGTTTAGCATCGTAGGTATAGCTTCGGCGTAGTATTTTAAAAGCCATGCCAGGATCTAAGCCATCAGCACAGATTTTGAAATTATTATTAACTATATTATTTTAATATTATTGAAACCAACTATGCTTGTTTATTCTTTCTTACTGTGGCAACCCAAATATTGAAAATTACATGTGGACAGTACAACTGAGCAGTGCTGCCTTAACCCATTAAACCAACGCCTTTGAAGATTTGTAAAATAAAAGTAAACACTGGCAGAATGTACACAATTGTGTTAATATAAATTGTGAAAACCAGCCCACTTTTCTCATATGGATACTTGTAGACAAATAATGGAATCTAAGCAGTGGAATATTTCTAAATAAGTAGTTTTATAGTGTATTCTGGGACATGCACTGTCTTCCTGTGTCTTCGTTTATAAAGTCTGTGTTGATTAGGTGCCTGTATGCAGGATCATCTCTAAATCCAAAATAGAGAATTTAAGACTGATATTCTCTTAGATATAATTATATTTTAAATATCAAGAGTCACTGTTTATTAAAATATCAAATTTTAGGTCAGTATCTCTAGATAATGAATCAATCTAACCTTCTGTTATAGAACCTTAATTTTATCCTATGAATTCTTAGAAAAAAGACCATTCATTTTGATATTTAAGGAGCACTGAACTCTTCTCTAGCAATAATGAACAAATATTTATGCTCTCCTGAGGTCACTCATATTTTTCATCTCTAATGATCATTTTTACTTCCTTGTTTTTCTAATCTCTTTGAGGGAATGACTATTAACTAGGGTTTCATTTTATCTTCTCTACAAAAATCTATTAAAGATAGCCCCAAGTTTCCTTTTCCATGTATATATCAAAGTTTTCAAAGACATTAACTCCCCAAACTTCTAGACAGAAACATCAGGATGCTCAGTAAATCAGTAGAGTTACGGATTTCTGTTTCAAAGCCTGAAATTTGTTTCAACTCATCATAAGGCATTTTCTTAGTTATTCTGCTGCATGTATATCCCACAACTCTAATACAAGTTAAATTTAGTATAATACTAAGTGGCACTACAATACACCATTAAGTTATTTTTAATACCTTTCTATTTAAGCTGAAACTTGAGCAGTGACATCAATGATGTGTATGAAGCCTAGATACCACAGCAGCACTCCTTATATTCTCTCCATATTTTGCTTTCTATTTTCATGTCCCCTAAATCTTTCATCTACTTCCCATATTTCTTTTCCCCCAAGTCTTTTATCCTCCAAGAAATCAGTAAGTGAATGAAACAATTTGTGACAAATTAACTAGCAAAAAAAAAAAAAAAAAGTGGTGCTAATGAGCAAAAAATAATACAAAGAGCTATTGTGAAGAACTTTTTGATGCCTTTACCACTAAATATCTCTTTCTCTGGCATTAGAATGCTATACAAAAATTGGGATTCTCAAATTCCCTTGGGAGCAAGAAAATAAAAATCTTTGTGACAGAAACCCTGAAATAGAGAAAGAATAGAAAACTATTACTTTGGACTTCATGTAAATTCCTGGTATCTTGGGTTAAATTCTAGCTTAAATGGAAATATATCAAAAATAAAGTAACTCAATTCCATGTAATGTTTTAAAAGTATTTAAACCTTACATATAGTTGACTATGTGTAAGAGAGAATTTTTAAGACACCATAGATAGATATTTTCACAGATAATTTCAAAACCCTATGAATTCTTATACACATTTAATATGCAAAAATAATTTCCTCAAAGGGAAAAAGCAGGTGAAGTAACCCCAATACTGTGCAACTCCTCCCATCAAGAGGTAGAGTCTATTTTCTTTCTTTCATTTTTTTTTTTTACTTACTAATCTATTTTCCTACTTGTTGAATCACCTTACTCAGCCAACAGAACATGGGAGTACAGACAATGTATGAGTTCAGAGGGTGGGCCTCAAGAGATATTGCTGCTTCTGTTTTCCAGCTCTCAGAACCTTGAGATTACCATGTGTCCAGGCTCGGATGTTGGATGCTGATGACAGACATAGGGCCTAGCAGCCTCTACAGACAGCCAACTCTGAGAAGCAGAGCCACCAAGCCAATCAGCAACTGACCCAACCCAGGAGAGAGCCCAGCTGAAACTAGCAAAGGAAACATCCAGCTGAGTCCAGCCCAAATTGCCAACCTACTGAACTGTGACCTAAATAAATGGTAGTTGTTTGAAACCACTAAGTGGGGGGTGAAGGAATTTCCAACAAAAGACTTAATAACACAGTTGTCTGGGATTTCACTCACAGTATTTAATATCAGTCCGATAATAAAAGTGTCGATTCAGCTTTGGATTTGTCTGCACTTACTCCACTGAGTCTTCTCATTGCCTTCATGGAATCTAACTTAACCTGGCCATCATTTCCTCATTTCTTACAACTCTCAACTGTTCTCTGGCACTAACGTGCCTCCTGTGAACAGATCTTTACCCAAATCCACAGAGATTTTTTTTGCCCTTCCTTCAATCATCCTAAGAAGTTACTTATCAATTAGAAAAACAAAGTTAACTGTACTACTGTCTATTCATATGTTTGAAAGGTATAGAATTAGACACCCTAGGTATCAAGAAAAGTAGACAAAGAAAATAAAAATTTTTTTTATTTAGATATTGTCACTAAAATGAGGAAAATATTTTTAATTTCACATACATTATTCTCCTTAAAATAATCCAGTCATTGAATTTCCCTTAATTCCATTAGGCTTTGAAAGAAGGGTTTGCTAGTAAGTAACCCCACCACCAACCCCACCAACAGAAATAACCAAGACATTTACCACACACAACAAATGATTTTTTAAAGGAGTACATCTATATGTGCTCAATATAATCCAGGAAACTGACAGTTACAAAAAATACTCTGTGCAACTCTAGAAGTGATTATTTCTTTTGAACTTTAGAAAATTCATCAGTAACAATACTAGCAAATAAAAATAGACCCTACTAATCTGAAAGTCTTTTGAGAGTTGAAGCTTTTGACAAAAAGGTACATTCTAAATGGATATCCATCTTTTATACTTAAAACAGAAGAAGTATTTTTGAATCTATAAGATGATATAAGCAATATTCTCTAGCCCAGGAAAACAATGATGCCTAACTCAGGTATATTCACCTGGAAAGCCAAAGAATTTAGGATTTCTTTTTTTTTTTTAAGATTTATTTTTGTTTTTTTGACAGAGAGAGAGAGAGAGACAGAGAGACAGAGAGAAAGACAGAGAGAGACAGAGAATGGGGAGGGCCCAGAGCAGTCTCCATAGTTGTATGTCATCAGTTTTTGACATGGTTTCGTTCCACAGGTGGGTGGGGGCTGTGCAGGGAAGGAACTGGGCTGGAAGCCCCCCACATGGGAGGCATGGCCCCTCAAGCCAGGGTCCAAACCAGGGCCAAAAACTGAACTGGGGGCCTCCTGCATGGGAAGCAAACCTCAGTTCAGCACATGGGTCCACGCGGGCCAGGGCCAAGATTCAATCCTAGGTCCCCGAGGCTTCAAAGCAAGCACTCAACTGCTGAGCCCTCCTGGTTTCCCTGAATTTAGGATTTCTAATTCTAGGCTTTGGTATTCAATCTGACAAATTAAGATGCTTCTATAGAAGGCAAAATATAAATAAAAGGAATCTCTACTACCATTAATTGTTGTGGCTGTTGTTCTAATTCTTTGTTTTTATCTATTTCTGAGTTATGGAAAAAGAGGGCATTTTTAATAGAAGAGTAGTTTGAACTGCAATAAAAGAACAGGCAGACCTATGGCACATATGATAGTCCTCTACCATCAATTAGAATTTCTCTCTATATACCCAATAGAACAAATTTAACAGGTCTTTCCCTATAACAGTGACTTAGATATGTGTTTCCTTTTATAATATTGTAATAATCTATTTCAAATTCAAATTGCAATCACCCATCAAGTGCTAGATGGGCATCTACAATGTTCCAGGCACAATTCTAGGTACCAGCAACACAGGGACAGACAAAGCAAAGTGCCCACCATCATAACGCTTTTATTGTGGTGGAAGTAAAATGAGAAAAGCAGGGTTTGTTTGTTTTTTTACCACGTTAGGATAATTCCCAATAGGAACTATATGTAAAATACATACTATTAAAATCATAGGCCTTAAGTAACAAAACTTTTTCTTAGAGGTATACTTGGTTTGACTTCCTTCTAAAACCAACATTAAGCTAATTAAAATCAAACATGAATTATATTCATGTTCATGCTTTCCTAATCATAGTTCATCTTCTACCTGAGGTTATTCTATTGAGAAAAAAATACTTCTTTAAAAAAAGTACTTTTAGATCTTTTAAAATAACTGATTTCCATTCTGATGCCTCACTTGAGGAGCTGACTTGATGTTGACAAATTCATTTTTTTTTTTTTTACATTTTAACACCTTCAGCTGAGAAACAAATAAAAAAAATAAAAATCATGTGACAAACATTTACTGGGTTTATCAAAAGAAGGACACCACTGAACAAGTTAAACTTCAACTGTAACCAAGCACTAGAATAAGAGAAATAAAGATGTTTGGGACATTTTGATATCAAGCAGATTTAAGACTAAATAGGCAAGTAAAAAAATAAAGAATTAAACGCAAATGGAGTTTAGATCATCTTTTAAGTCAAGCTTGTCCAATTTGCTGCCCAGGACAGCTTTGAATGTGGCCCAACAGAAATTCGTAAACTGTCTTAAAATATTATGAGATTGTTTTGTGATTTTTTTTTAGCTCATCAGCTATCATTAGTGCTTGTATATTTGGTGTGGCCCAAGACAATTCTTCTTCCAGGGTGGCCCAAGGAAGGCAAAAGGTTGGACTCTGTTTTAAGTAAAAATTTATGGTGGACCTGCTTTAAAGTCATTTTCCAAAAAGTGGCTTTCAACCAACAAAATGTCTTTAACTTGTGATAAAGAAAACATTACTTGATGGAAGACTGCAAAATACTGTTTACAACAAATGACCTCCACAGAGGCCAAAAAGCATAGTAAAGTGTGAAGAAATCAATGCCTTTAAATCAGAGATTAGGAAATTTTTGCCACATATGCATTTATTTCATCATTCACTATAAAGTAAAGGTGTAGAATGCTTTTACAATGAACAATAACCTATAAAATAGGCATCATTTACCAAATTTTTTCTTTTGTACTGAATAAGGGGACTATTTAGAAAAACTAAACTGGTTTAAATCCCAAATGCTCTGATTTTTAAGTCCGTTTAAATAAAAATCCAGTCTGTTAAGAAAGTTAACTTTATTATTAGAAACCTGACTTTTGTGATAAGATTACTTCACCTCTACTAGTTGTTGAGCACAATGCTAAGTAGGCAACACTGAAGATTAAATACTGGCATGGAGGGTTGGTTGCTTAACTTAAAAATAGGTATTTTTATTGTAATTATTTTATTATTATTGTCTGTCTTGTACACCTCCATGGAGAAACAGAGCTCTCTGATGGTACAGGTCTGTAAAGAACTACAGGTTATTATCTCACTTGAAACCAACCTTGAATGACAGATTCTCTTGAATCATTTTAAGCACATGTACAAATACAGAGAAAAGCAATTTCTATTTGCTCACTGTAAAGTATTTATCTAC
The DNA here is from genome assembly GCA_004027555.1 of Craseonycteris thonglongyai. Lineage (NCBI taxonomy): Eukaryota > Metazoa > Chordata > Mammalia > Chiroptera > Craseonycteridae > Craseonycteris > Craseonycteris thonglongyai. Next base: position 7,311 of record PVKE010035226.1, on the reverse strand, counting down.
TTCACTTATAAAATAGGAACAAAAAGCACCACATAATAAGTACATATTAGACTAAGTGCCATATAATATATATGTAGAAATATTTGCAGGCTACAAAGTGTTATACACATGGTTGTCACTACCATTGTCACCATCATCATCATCAACATTTACCCCTTTAGTCGTCCTTTATGAGAACCTGTGAGGACTGGCAGCCCTGAATCCTCTAGAATTAAGTGTCCCGGGGTCCAAGGACACTGATGGTCAATGAATAGGTTCAGCACTTTATGAGCCCCTGGTATTATAATCAAATCACGGTATTACTGAAGACAAAATATAGTTTTCAACAGATTCTCAAATGCTTCTTTGATGCCAAGAACATTAAGAGCCACGACTTTGGAGATCTAGAAATAGGCATACGGGCAGTAGAAGAAAGGCTCCACTCAATTTTCATGACTACCATTATTATATGTTACCATCTGTTTGTTGAAAAAACAAAGGCTAAATACGGCTATGTTGGCCACTGTGCTAAGGAGAGGGCAGAAAGAGACCGTGCTCTGTCCTTAAGTTCTGGGAGGCAGACATGAAAGAGGCAGATAAACAAAGTCATCCACAGTAACAGAAAAATGGATGGAAAGTACAATGAGAAGCAAAGACTAAGTACTGGTGTCTCAGCGAAGGCTTCTTGGGAAAGGCAACAATGGCTTATCAGGCCAACCTATCAAATGTTTCCTGAGTACCTGCTACATGAACCCAGCAGTGAAATTATTTAGAACATATCCACACACAGAGCTGACAATTTAAAGAAAAAGGATATGTAAATAAACAATTACACTAGAGTGACAGTTAAAATGTTTTTTGTTTGTTTGTTTGTTTTTTAATTACATACAAGAGAAGAATTAGGTACATATGAAGAAGATTAAGCTGAGAAAGGGATAATAAGAGCCGATCCAGTGGTCAAGGTGCTCCCCACGGGAACACAAAGGATGGGGCTGAGGGGAAAGGGCTGCATGGGGAAGGGACTGGCGCCACGTGGCTAAAGCACAGGGGATGAGTCAGAGCTGATAAGAGCAGCACAAAAAAGTACACTGGGAGAGGGAGGTGAGTTTAATAGGATATTACCAACCACGTTAAAGAGCTTGGACCTTATGTAATGGGTGACCGTGAGAGGTTTTAAGGAAGATTCCATGAGAGATAGAACACCTCTACTCAGGAACCATGTATGTATTACCAGAATAGCCTCGAATGTGTCACATTTTAAACCACATCTATTTCTATTACATAATTTGAAAATTCTTCAAAATCAAACAAGGTCTATGTGTATCTTAACCCCCATTATTTGTCAAGTCTCTATAATTTAATATAGGCACTACGTTAAGAAAATAGTGTTTGATTGTCTAATTTTGTTCATGAATTACTGTGATGAGCTAATGAAACAAGTCTATATAAAGAACTTAAAATAGGACTGATACACAGTAAGCATTCAATAACTGTGAACTATAATTATACACTGACCATGACAAAGGTGAAAAAGTTCATCAGTGATAAGAACATACCATGGTTAAATTACCAAAAATTAAATAAAAGAAGTCTTAAGAAACTACAGGGGAAGCCAGGATGGCTCAGTGGGTTTAAGCATTCACTTTGCAGTGCCAGGGACCAAGGAAAGAATCCCGGCCCCGGCCCATGAGGACCCATATGCTGAACTGGGGAGTCCCCCCAGTTCAGTTCTCTCTCTGTCTCTGTATCTCTCTCTCTCTCTGTCAAAAACAATTTTAAAAAATCTATAAAAAGAAAGAAACTACAGAAATAGCTGAGTAACATTTCAAAAACAAAGAAAAAACAATTAGACTAAAACAAAAAAGATTACATTTGGTAGACTTTCCTCAGCATAAACTTACTAGACAAATCTAATGAATATCTTTCAACAGGTCAGTTCACTCAGCCACTTGAAGGCCTAGCAATGGCTCATTATCAGATATTTGAGGCAAGATGGCATAGTTTAACTGGCAAGGCAAGTGAATTGATAAGACTGGCCCTTGAAGTATATATGTAAATAATTCCCTAGACTTACTATCACTGCTGCTAAACTGGATATCTGCCAATTCAACAAATACAGGAATGTGCCCTTGAAGAGCAATCTCTCGAAGTCCATTTATTCCTAGTAACAAAGACATGAAAGACTGTGCCTTGTGGCATTATGTCTTGTGCAGTGAGACTGCACTATTTATAACCAACATGGTTTGATCTTTTTTTTTTTAAGTGCCATAAAGGTAGCTGCAAAACAACATAGTATGCAAAATACAAACTAATAATAAAAACTTGACAAATCCTGCCTAATGAACTAAAATAATTCAAGGTCAAAACAAAAGGAACTAAACGGTTAAGAAAAAAAATCCAACATAGACAAGCACCTAAAGATTTAAAATCTATTCAACTTGCATAATTGGGCAAGACAGACCATATGGAAAAAACAGACCAGATATTAATTGAGCATTAAATCTCTATACACATAGGCCACTCATCAAGTTATGAACACTCAACTCTTAAACACTGTTAGAACATAAAAATGGTTCCCAGCCAAGGAGACAGAGGAGAACAATGTTTGCTTACTTTCATGCCACATACCAGATGGCTGGGGAGCACACTGCCAAAGCCAAGGTTCAAGGAAGACAATGCAGGAGAACAATGGCCACAAGTAACTTGCTTCAAAGGGGAAATGCAGATTAAATTAATTTAAGCTACCCATGGATTAAATTGGTTTTAAAAGCTAGCCAGGACCCTAACAATCATCTAGAATTTTATTTTAACAAAACAAACAAACAAACAAAAAAACCCTCCAATTAACATCCTGTACAATTCATACACATAGTGTTTTTTTATTTATGAGAAGATCACACTTTCACAATTACAATCAAGATAAGACACCGGTCCATCTCAACTAGACAATGAAGCTCACTGTCTCTACTCAGTATTATTCACACACTACTAATCACTTCTTTGGAATAATATTAATTTGTTTAAGTGCCACCACTTAGTAACTCTAAAATCCGGTTTCCCTACATGTGCTAAAGAGCAACATGTCATTCTGAGAAAACATGGTGGCTGAAGATTCTTAGATTCACTACTCCTTCAAGACCAAGCCTCTAACCTAGGATGCAAGTCTCCAGACGAGCACAACCAGGTCAGCCCAGAGTCCCACTCAGCATTCAAATGAGCATCTCAAGATCATTCTTCAGTGGATTAAGACATACAAATTGGTAGTAACAAAACTGTCACTGGGATGTAAAGTACAACATAGAGAATACAATCAATAATGTTGCAACAATTATATATAGTGCCAGGTGGGGTACTAGGACTAATCGGAGGGGTCATTGCATAAATTATATAAATGTCTAACCCCTATGCGGTGCACTTGAAACTAGTATAAAAATATATAAAATGTCAACTTTAACTGGAAAAAAATAATTAAAAAAAAATCATTCTTGAAAGAGTGACAGGACAACCTAGTGTTTGCATGCAAGGTTCAGTATTCTACTACTTAGTACCCAAGTGTCTTATTCAAGTTACTTAACCTCTCTGTGAATGTTTCCTTATTGGTAACAGGGATAAAAGTATCTATTTAGTAGGTGAGGATTAAATAAATGAATACACACAGAGTGGTAGGAATAGCATCAGGTTGTAACACAGTTTCTGCGGTTTAATACTACAGTAGACTCTCCATTAAGCAGAACTCAAGCAAGTGGCGCTCTCACGCCAGCTGCCTGAGAGCGCCACTTACTTCAGTTCTAGTTAATGGAGAGTCTATTTACACTTATCTGGCATTTACCAATCTCTGTGGGTGCCAGTTAACTGACAGTATACTGTATATTGATATCCATTACCATTACTTTCATTACCATTGAAAGCATGTGGCCAGAGACCAGACTTGAAATTGTGTCCAGCCCATCCCCTCCAGGTTCTGGCCCTTACACATCATTCTAGATTATATAAAGGCATTACACAGACTCACTACATTCTTCTTCACACCATAGTATCACCTACAATCACAGTTCATAGAGCTTCATAACCCAATGCCCTCTCAACTACCGGTAGTATTCCATCAGTACTTAAAGCATCAACTTGTTTAAATATTACGCAAAGAACTAAAGAAAAGCTGACTCTTCGTTTTCTCTGAAAACAAAATGGAATTTCCTCAGTATTTCTAATTAGACCCTAATCACCTTAAAATCCTCCTGCTTCAAAGGAGAATCTATTCCCCAGTAGAAAGTATGACCATGCCCTGCCTTGACTCAGAATCAATCAATCTCTCTCTCTCTCTCTCACTCACACACACACTAGGTTTTTACTCTCAAACACAGCTATAGCACATTATCAACATAATTTCTGCCAAAGACCGATTTTCAATCTCACTGTGACCAGGAAATCCATTTCTTTTCTCTTCAATTTTGCTAGAAGAACAATAAGTAAGAACAGGACAGCAGCTGCTGCCACTTAAGGGAGGCCACAGCAATACAAAAGCCCTTTCACCAGCAAATTTCTTAACTCCTTAGCCAGGCCTCCCACCAGTATCTATTTAAGTTCCTGCTGCCAGGAATTCTAGACCCAGCTTCAACAGAGCTAACTGGCCTCACCACAGTAGACCAGACTTCTAACAGCCACTCTTACAAACTTTTTGGTCATGGTATTTTAGTCCATTAATATCCTCTACATTCTATTTCTTGTCATGAGACAGTAAGTTCTAGGAAAACACATAGGTCCCTGGCTGTATGCAGAATATCCCTCTCTCTGTTAGGAAAAGGGTTTTGTTGTTTTGTTTTAAACTTGAGTGAATTAAAATAATCCAGAGCTTTGCCAAACCAGACAGAAGACCCACATTGTCCCTCTCATGAGGTCAGCCTAGATTGGGATGCCCCTCTGTTCCCACTACCCAAATACGTTCGTCCTGTGTTCATACTTAAAGAGAGGTCAGGAGCCAGTCTCTAAACAGGTAATACAGGAATAGTGCAACACTCCCTCACAAGGAGAATGCAGCCAGATTCTCTTAAGAAAAATGTAGTTCTAATTTCCTTTATTTCATGAACAGTGGTTTATCTTGTGGCAACAGCTGTACTTCCATATTCATTCATTCCAAGTCTTTTCATCAAACCATCAATTTCAATCCTGAAAACACAAATGGGATTCCAGACGTAACACAGCACTAAGTTTAGATTTTGCTCTTAATCTTAATGAAAAACATGGTCTCCCCAAATACCTAGTCAGAGGGGGAAACACTCTTATGCCGCTGCATCACACTAACAGCCAAGTACTGAACCAAAATACTCCAGACTGAAGGAAAAACATCTTATGAGCAAGCATCCTACTATAATACATAAGTTATATCCGTGGGACAGACTTCAGCTAAGCACTGCCTCAACACAAGTTTCACTAACAATTTAAAAATCTTTTGCCAATCATTTTTTAGACATAGCCATAGTTTTAAAAAATAGCAAAAAGCTCCAACTTTTTATTGGCACTTAATAATTAACTTTGATGGTCACCCATCAGCTAAGAACATGAAGCTGAATTGATTCCACAAATCTACAGCGGAATACTCAAGATTCTATTCTGCCCAACTTTGAAGCTTACAACAAAGCAACTAGGAACATATTTGAAGCAAGAATGGGGAATACTGAGAAATATAAATTCAGGCAAATCAAAACCTAAATGTGAAATTATACACACTTCAAAGATGCTTACTCTACCAACATTTCTGTTAAATCTGCTTTATAATCCTCACTGCAGATGTTAAAGAGTAAAAAAAAAAAAAAGGAGAATCTTAATGACAGCAATGGCGATTAGCTAAGAAGACTGACTTTCCAAATAAATTTTCACGTTTAACAGTCTACCCTTCCAAACCTCACTGAGATGAGCCATCATGTGGGCTTGATTTGTCAGAACAATTCACTAACACTCAGAGACTGGCTCCAGGAAAAGCATGTGATACAGTGAGAGGTTATCAGATGAGTCAACTCACTGTCATCCCCACACTGTAATTACAAGTTACCTCCCTGAAAAGCCAATTAGCAAAATATGTACAAAATCCAGAGCTGACAGTACATATTTTAAGTAGTCCAGAGAATTTCTATTTCTTAAAAAAAAAACTTCAGGGGATGTTTCAAATGTAAGCAGATTGTTTTTTTTAAAGGGAAAATAGTAAAACTAAATTCAGATTGCTGAGTATATTCTCTGTTCTCTGAAAGGCATGCAAATGATAACACATATTTGACAATGTTGACACATAGATAAACTACCACAAAAACTTGGTTACTATATTATTCAACCAACATTATAGTTAAAACTTAATTCAAAGACAAGAATCAGTTAAATGGGCAGCTTCTTGGACTCCAAGGCCAAAGCAGTGTTAGATAGGCTCTTAGCAGTTACGGTAGCCTAATATTAAATGTATGCCTAGAAAAGGAAGTAAGAACACCGCAATGAGTAATAAGCAGAGACTGAAGTTCTAGAACGGCACTAATAAACCTGACCTGAGCCAATGCAATGCACACCAAGTTTTAATGGTATGTCCTATGGGATCCTCTCTCATGTTCTTGAACTGCCCCTATTCTTCTTTATCTGACAGGAACCTCTCTACAATTCCAACCTGCTCCACAAATTAGCCAGCAAACACCAAATGAAAAATTAACATTCCTAATTTTAGCATTTCTAATGCACAAAACATAGTGACTTTTTCTGAAGAAATTCTACATTATTGCTACCAATAACCTTGCCAGGGATCTCTAAAATAACGTGAGCAGATAACTCTACTGCCAAAAATAAATTGTGTGATGTAAATTGGGCCAAATGTGTAAATATTATTATATCACTTTTATTTAATTTCAGAAAGCATATTAAAACATACATCTACTGTACAGCACATACTTTCCTCTGTAGCACAAGGGGTAGAGAACTGTTTTCTCACCTTTAAATCTCACTATTTATACAACCACAGAACAGTTTTATATACACTTACCAAGCCCACTGCCCATCACAACTCATGCTCTGGCCTCCCACTGGTAAAGTCTGGCACTGCCATCCAGAGTGAAAACTACAATGGATCTATTTCAGGACAATGCTTTGATGGGTAACTTGTTTCTTTCTTTCCTTTTTATTTTCTTGTATTAAAAATATCTCAATCTCTTAAATTTATAGGTGAAAAACATGTTTCTAAAGGAGTCTTTAAAAAGCACAAAAATACTCTTCACTTGAAAGAAAACAAAAACAATGCTCATGTAATTATGTCATCAAGGAAATGTAAATTAAGATTTTGGTTCTATTTTCTGTCTGAACTTT
>PVKE010035225.1:0-16986 GCA_004027555.1 Craseonycteris thonglongyai | reverse complement strand
TATTGAGTGTGTCCATAGGTCTCTGTGTCTTTGTAACTTTCAGTTTTATATTCCACCTATAAGTGAGGTCATATTTTTCCGAATTCTTTCAGTCTGACTTATTTCGCTTAATAAGATGAGCCTCTGTTTCTGCATCCAACTCTGGTATCAGCAAAGACCAGGAAAAAGAAACCACTCTACACAGGTGGTTTTAAACAAAGATTATTACAAGTCATACCCATAAGCACTGAAGGAGCAAGGTTTTGGATACCAATGAGAATAACTCTCAGATACCACAGCACTCTACTACCCTTAGAATTGGAGCCAGACTTCAAGAATACATTTTGAAAATGAAATTAAAGATATGAAAATTCAGAATCAAGAAGCTGCTGATACCACAGCTCCTTAATGTAATAAAAGCTGGATGAAAAGCTCTGATGATGGATACAGAAAGGGTCTACAACCCTATTCACCAACAACAAAGAATAAAACTAACCAGTATATTGGCTTCTGCTCCATTTTTATGTTCCAAATCTCATGCACATGTTCTAATTTTTTTAAATTTTTTATCCAGAACCAAAGCTTCAAGGAAACATGACAAGTAAAGCTGTAGCTTTCCAACTTCTATAAGAAGAGTTAGGGAGGAATGGAAACTGAGATAAACACTCTACCATATCTATGCCATAGTTCAAGAATAAAAGTTCATATTAAATGCAAACAAGTAAACAATAAAAAATGCAGATATTTTTCAAAAACTCATTTAAAGTTAAATTATTTTAATAATTGGAGTTTTAAAAAATAATTGAGGGTAAGCCGGGATGGCTCAGTGGGTTAAGCGCTCACTTTGCAGCACCGGGGACTGAGGATCGAGTCCCGGCCCCGGCCCGTGCGGAACCATATGCTGAACTGGGAGCTACCCCAGTTCAGTTCTCTCTCTGTCTCTGTATCTCTCTCGCTCTGTCAAAGTAACTAAATAAATAAAAATATAAAAAATAATAATAATAAAAATAAATAAATAAAAATAATAAAAAATAATTGAATAAATGTTCTACAGTAACAATTATGAGATTTAGTTCTATATGCATTTAGTTTGCACTGAAAGAAACTAGTCCAATTGAAAAAGTCCTTAGACTTTGAATTTATAATCATATTTCACAATTAGTCTTTAGACATACATTTCCATATCTAATTCTCTATATTATCACTCTACATTTTATTCTTTATTACTTTTCTTCAGCTTTGAGCATGGCTTATTTTATTTATTTACTTACTTACATATTATTTATATTTAAGATGCAAGGCTATTTTCTGTAAAATTGTAAAGTGAAAAGATACTAGGTTAAATCCAGCATAAAGTCAAGTCCACTTTCAAAAGGATAATAGGCTTTTTTCATTTACACACAAATAAATTTATGCAATCAATTTCAACTGTCAATTTATTTTATTTTATTTATTTTTTTAAGATTTATTTTATTGTTTTTTGACAGAGAGAAACAGAGATAGAGAGAAGAGGGAGGTCCCAGAGCAGTCTCCATAGTTGATATTAGTTTTCCATATAGTTTCACTCCACAGGCGGGAGTGCACAGGGCTGCGCAGGGCAGGAACTGGGTCAGGAACCTCCCACATAGGTCCCGGCAAGAACTGAACTGGGGGCACACCCCAGTTCAGCATGTGGGTCCGCAGGGGCCGGGGCCGGGATTCGATCCTCGGTCCTTGGGGCTTCAAAGTGAGCGCTTTACCCGCTGAGCCATCCCAGCTTTCCTTGTCAATTTATTTTAAAAGTATAAAAACTTAGTATAATATATTTCACACTTGGGCCTTAAATTTTTTCTATAAATTTTACTTCTAGTTATTTATTCAGAAGAAATAATGACAAGACTACAAAATAATTTAGAGAAGAATTTTCATAGTAGCTTTATTTGTAATAGGCAAAATCTGGAAATAACCAAAAATAGGTGTTCATCAACAGGCAAGTGGATAAACTCTGGCATATTAATATAATAGAATACTGCTCAGCAACAAAAAGAAACAAAGTATTGATACATGCAACAATATGGATGCAGAGATATTGCTGAAAATCTTTTTTGCTGGGAAACAGTAGTGGCATACAAGAAAGCAAAGACTATTTGATTGCATTATTATTAATCTCTAGAGTAGATAATACAGATCTATGATGATAGAAATAATATCTGGGAGTGGAAGGCACAGAGAATTGACTGAAAGAGACATAAATGACGAATCAAAATTCTGTATCTTGGTAAGGGTGTATGTTATACGGCTGTATGTGTTTTTCAAAACTCACAAACATCTGTGTATTTTGTCATATCTATATTATATCTTATTAAAATAAACTATTGGAAGAACAAGACAACATCATAAAACTTATGAAAACAAATAGTAATACTATTACATTAGATTTTGGCACTAAGCTAAAATAAATTTTTGCAGACTTTATTGGCCAATGTCAAAGGGACTTAGCATGATCAAAAATTGAATTGTGATTTATTGCTTCCTCATTCCTGTTAGGTGACATACTTCTTAGATGAAAGTCTTCATCTAAAGATAAGAGAGTAGATAATCTCCATGTACACAAATAAATCCACCCAGATGCCATTTCATTAGTATTATGATTTCCTATATTTGGAATGTTCAGAAAACTAAATATTGAGAAATTTATAAATAGTGATTTATTTGAACCATAAAAATGACAGAATTATAGACAAGCTATGAGGTGACCTTTCTGCTTAAAGTCAATCAATAATCTAATAAGATTATATACTCATCAGTTTGTTCACAGTCTGTCACTCGCTGTACTCTAGAGATAATGTCTGATATTGCTCTTATAATTTATCAGTATTGTGTTTAATTGGTTTTCAACTTTATATCATAATTATAGCATTCCACTAAATGTTAAATTTCTTCTAAGTAGCTCCTATTACTGATCAAATGTTATAAATATCAAGATATTCAGTAATTATTAAATTTATGAGTTTAAATGTAATTGGTTGGTTCAAAAAAATAAATGTGTAGCATTCTGACTACCGAGAGATGCATTTAATGTTATTTTATAAACAGTTTGAAATGAAGTAAACCAGTTGTGTTTTGCTTATGATACCTAGGAACCAACAACAAGGTTTTTGACTTTGTTATAAGGGAGATAAACTTATAGATGGAAATCTGCTGTATTTTAAGTACTTCATTAAGCCTACCACTAGACTGAAAATTGAAAATAGCATCAGTGAGCAACTCCCTGAAGTAAAATGATCTAAAATCCACGATAGCAAAAGTAACAGGTTTTTATCATCAATAAATACATAAGAAAGGTGTGGGAAGATAAACAACAGCGGAGGTAAACTGCAGGATAATTTATTCTTATAAATCAATGTTATTGATTTAACATTTTAACATTTTACAAAGATCATGATTCAAAGTGAACACATTTCAATTTCTAGTAGAGTCCATAGACATTACTCTGCTCTTTTAAAACATACAGTTATATAAGTTGTTTTATTATTATTATTATTATTATTTCTGTCTATAAATAGTGCTGTTTCTAGAGTGCTATAAATACACAATGGGGAGACTAAAACTCTTAAGTTTGTCTGCTTTTTCAAGTTATTCCTGTTGGCAGTTGTATTTCAATTTGTTTCCAGTTCATATCTAGAATTTTGAATAAAAAATGCATGAAAAAATACTACATACACACCCTAAGGCAAGTACACATCCTTATGTATGTTTTTATATATGTATCAATTTGTATGTTGTAGAGGGACATGTTTTCTCTGAATGAAAAATATATTCATAGTCTTAATGTTTGCTGAGGAATGGCGAAAATCATTATTTATAAAAAGCCAAGATGCTTTCTTAGAGAGCAAGAACACAAACCTCATTACCTTTCTCCTGAAATCTGTATTTCTTTAAACATGAGACAATGAACCACACTGCTCAGTAGAGCATTGAATCCCCTTATATAAAGAAATCATTATAAAAAATAAATGAAACCTGTGGACTTGATTCTGTAGAAACACACTAACAGTTGGACATATAAATCTACATCTATGATTTGATTGACACTGGAATATAACATAGCCCAAACTTCCTCTGTGAGTTTTTGAACTTAAGTAGAAACTAGGTAGAAATATCAGGCCAGGTTTTACATGAAACATTCTTACCACATTATACCATTATACGGCCTATGGAAAGAATTTTTTCTTTTCCTTACTCGTTGAAAGACTACAGGGGTGGTGATGATTTACAGTAGCTGCTTGCGACTGCAAGAGACCACTGCAGCCTCTTTGCCTGGTTAAGAAACAACATATGCTGTACGTGACAGAGGTGGAAGTGGCCACCAGTAGAGGATTTGAGATTTCTGGTCAGCTATCTTCAAGTCAGATGACACATCACAACTTGTGGTTGTGAAATACTCCAGGATCAAATGTATGAGCAAGCATGACTAATTTTTAAAATAGGAGCCAGAATTCAGGTGTCTTCTTGAATTATTACAGGAAGAGGAAAGTTAGGTACAGGAGGAGAACATTCTAGGTTAAGTGAGACTGAAAGCCACATGTAAGCATATTTTGGAGCTCAAACTGATATAGTATACCCATTACTGAAAATTAATAAAAGCTTCCTAAGGTGCTACAGTATATTTTTAATTTATTTAAACTTATCTTTTCTAATACATGACTAGAAAGATTCTGGTGTTTTTTCATAATTAAAGAAAAGTCTATTGATTACAGAGCATTGTAAACTTTTACATACTCAGCAACCAAGTACTCAGTTTAATGAAGAACAAGCCATAACCAAATAAAGGAAATTTGTTTTTCTAGATCAAAACCATTTCTGCAATATAAAATAGTAATAATATTTACTAGTCACAGCTGAAATCACAGAAATTTGTGCCCTATAACTAAGGAAAATAAAGAAGTTAAAAAACGATTTTGAAAAGTTAATCTCGAAGTTACTAGAAGTGAATAAGTTGTTACACTTAATCAGGAGAAAAACCCTTCTTATAAAATGCTTATCTTTCTTTAGCTACATGATATGAGAGCTAATTAACAATCAAAGTACAGCCTGAAGGAAATTTGGTACAGTAATTTGTTAAAGTGAAAGTGGAATTTGAAATGTCCTGTCAGTTTTAATTGAGTTATGACAAAATCCCTAGGAAAAAAAATATTTGGAAAATAACAGCTCAAATATAAAAGAAATTTTATATACAAAAAGGTAAAACTGACTGGAGAGTAATTTTATGTAACATATAAATAGAATATACAAAATATTGTCGGGGAAGCCGGGATGGCTCAGTGGGTTAAGCGCTCACTTTGCAGCCCCGGGGACTGAGGATCGAATCCCGGCCCCGGCCTGTGCGGACCCATATGCTGAATGGGGAGTGCCCCCAGTTCAGTTCTCACCGGGGCAAGACCCCGGCCAAGTTCCTGCCCTGTGCAGCCCCACTCCCACCTGTGGAATGAAACTATGAGGAAAAACCAATGATGTGCAACTATGGAGACTGTTCTGGGCCCTCCCCCTTCTCTCTGTCTCTGACTCTGTATATCTCTCTCTCTGTCAAAAACAATAAATAAATCTTTAAAAAAAAAAAATATTGTCAAAAATTTTGTTTTTCTAAATTATTGAGATGAATAGAATTTTTTTTCAGGAAAGTATCATGAATTAATGGTAGATAATAGAACAACATAGGCTAGAGAGCTATGGCAGCAGTAATCACTCATCTGAAGAGTCTTTCCATCAAGGAACAGATAAGTTGGAGTATTTCTGATACACAGTATCATAGAGGAGTTGTTGACGTGTCGTATATGTATAGGCTGCCCAGAAAGCATCCAGCCATATAGTATGAAAAATAGAGGAATGTATGGCTGGATTTTTTCCCAGCTACATCTATCTATCTATATCTATCTATCATCTATCTATACCAAGAAAAGTATTTAGAAAATTTTAAAAAGAGTATATAAGGTGTTGTCTATTTAAGAAAATTGTATTTTAAGAAAAAGCAATTTACACATATAAGGCATTTGCTAATGATGAAAAAAATACATTATGTGTTTGAACTGATGGTTAGAATTATTAGAGTAGGGTAGAGTTTTGGTGGTTTTTTAAGTAAGACATGAATGAGGCCTGGGAAGATGGAAATTATTCAAATACTAGAAGAGTGGGGCGTAGGTGAAATAGTGGATAAAGGGGAAAGCAAGTAAAATTTGTGAGATAACTCTCTTATCCTGAATGAACCCTTTGAATAAAAAAAATGAAAAATAACTTTTGAAATAGTGTTTTGAAAATTTTTTAAATTTTTTAAATTTTTAAAATCCAACCTCAGGAATTTCTACTGGAGAGAGTTTCTGAAAAAGTGCATGTATATAAAATCGCAATAACATTATTTACAACCGTCCTTGATTATAGTTTAAAGCTAAATACTGAACAGAGTCATCAATATGGATTTTAATGAACCTCATCTCTTGGTACTTATAGCCATCTCTAATTCTCTCCCACATCAAAAAGGATTGACCTGTGTAATCAAAAGTGTATTACAAAAATAACAAGGTAATCAAAGGCATTATGGAATTCAAATGCTAAGAGTGAGTGATTGCTGTAAGGAATCAGTCACTCTGGGAATATCATAAGGACATTCAAACACCCCTGCAGAGAGGTTCAGGTAATGTGGAACTGGGAATATGTATCAAGAGACACAAAAGAATAGAAAGACTTTCTTTTAACAGCCATATATGAAAACTTTCTTGCAAGTGGATTATCTAGGCCAGTCAAGCCCTCATTTAACTATAGGGCCCAGCTGCTACCTAGACCATAACCTTCCAAAAGACCCTAAACTATCAATAGTACTATCCAACAAACCCACTCCCAAATATCTGACCCTCACAAAAGATGAGATAGTAAATGTTATTTAAGCTGCTAAATTCTGAGACAATTCGTTATGTAGCAGTAAGTAACAAATGAAAAAACATTAGTATTAAACATTAGTGGCAAATAAATGCAATAAGAAAATAAGAAAGTGCCAACCTCTATGTCTAGTCTACTAAAATTTTCAATGCTTTTAGATAATTAATGACTTTTTCCCTCATTATAATATTTATTCTAAGGGCTAATAAATTTAGACAAGTATATATATATATATATATATATATATACACACACACACACACACACACACACACACACAAGAATATATGTTATATTATTAATCTTCTCCCATTAATACAAACATCCTCCTTGTTTAGATTCAGTGAAGACTTAAATATAAAATTATTAAGAAAAGTTATCAAATTCAAAATCAGAGATATCATGACATTAATAATATAGTCAGTATATTCCCAGAGCACCTGAGTCACTCCTTAATGCTATCTTGTCTATTTTTGACTACGTTAAGGTTTGATGATCTTAGGTAAATGCTAACTGATACTTATACTACTCTCAACTAGCTTAATTGTCACCTTTAGAGAAATATAAATATTCTTTATTCTGAGACAGAATAATGTGCTGAGTGAGCAGGTGGTGAAATTCTGGAGGGGAAGAAAATATGTTTAACTCAGAAACTGCTTTACTTATTAAAATTCTTCACTGACATTTATCGTACTTTCATCAGAGTAACTGCAGTACTGACAAGTTTTAAATAGACATGGAATCTGCTATTAGAGGTTTAGAAATTCTGAATAGAACTTTAAAACATTGCAAGTTTTACAGAGGGTTTTCATGTTTTACTTCAAAGTTTTACTTGTTTGATCCACCTGATTCATATTTGTGAAGGAGGAGAACCTATTTCAAGTACACATTAGTTTTGATTATGTGATTTTACATAGAAAGATAATAAGAGTAATATAATCTCCCCCCAAATATGTAGAGGACAGCTAATCTTCTTGGTCTGCAGATAATTAAAAAAGTATTGTATTATTTTGGAGTTTTGTTTGTTTGTTTGTTTGTTTTGTTTTTCTCTCTTGGAAAAATTAAGAGTATTATTGCCATCCTTTTCTCTGCTTTATAGCTTTGTACATTCCATATCAAAATTGAGTAGGCTAAGTTGTATTTCTTTATTTCATTCATATCCTTTCTATGTGTAATATAGTAGTATCTGATATTTTAGAAAATTTATTTTTATTTATTTTTTTATTTTTTGACAGAGAGAAATACAGAGACAGAGACAGAGAGAGAGAACTGAACTGGGGGAGCTCCCAGTTCAGCATATGGTTCCCCACGGCTGGGGCCGGGACTCGATCCTCAGTCCCCAGCACTGCAAAGTGAGCACTTAGCCCGCTAAGCCATCCCGGCTTCCACAGTATCTGATATTTTAGAATTGACAACATTCCACTTGCAAGTATAGGCATGAAAATTAGTGGCAGGAAATTACTCCTAATGTATCCTTTTCTAACCTTAAATGTTTTGCTCCAAGAGGTTCTGAGTTATGTGCCCCACTGCATAAAAGTATATAAATTTAACAAGTAATGCTCAAGTAAAAATAGATATACTTATGCCTCTAACAACTTAGAGTCACGAGAAATAATTGGTTTATATATGTTTTACTTACCTTTAAATGAGATATTTCAAACTTTCCATTTAATTTATGTGTGCATTGTGGATAAATGCATATAAGGTAAGATAGAAATCATTATATATGTGACCATAATCCTTTTTATAGAGGATTAAGAAATACAAGAAGGGGAAGCCGGGTTGGCTCAGTGGGTTAAGCGCTCACTTTGCAGCGCCGGGGACCAGGGATTGAATCCTGGCCCCGGCCCGTGTGGAACCATATGCTGAACTGGGAGCTCCCCCAGTTCAGTTCTCTCTGTGTCTCTGTCTCTGTATCTCTCTCTCTCTCTCTCTCTCTCTCTCTCTCTCTCTCTCTCTCTCTGTCAAAAATAAATAAATAAATAAAAATATTAAAATAAAAAGAAATACAAGAAACATTAAATTAATGATTAAGTATATTCAATTTTTTTTTTAATATTTTAGATAAAGTTAGCATCAATGGAATGGACTAAGAGAAAAATGCAGATCATTTTTCCGTGCACTATATAATGATTTTAGAAAAAAAAAGTTAAACAAATTAAGCCATTGTCCTCCTAACACATACGGCAAGAAGACCTCCTTTCAAAAAATGTAAATTATACTCAAAAACAACAGAATTTAATCAAAGATGAAAATCTTATGGAAATCAAATTCTCATAATTTTTAAAGTACTACATACTCTTTACATTATTGCTCAATGTCTCTTTTTTTAGTAAAACTTTTATGTAATGGTAATTTAATGTGTTTGTATTCTTAAAACAATTAGAAAAGATGTACAATTTTTTTAAAGTTTTACTGTATATTGAGTATATATATTTGTTTCAACAAGAAATCCAGAAACTGGCATCAATAGAGATAAAATACAGGATCATCTAAGCTCTCAAAATGAACACAAGTACCATCTATTCAGCTATAACTTAACAAGAAAAATAAATACATAAGGGATCAATATATGTGATGTATTTTAAAAACAAATGATCATAGGGGCTAATGATCTGCTTTATTGGTTACGTTTATATTAAATGATGAAGTAAAATGCCGCCTTACTTATTTTAAATGATGAGTTCATGGGGAAGCCGGGATGACTCAGTGGGTTAAGTGCTCACTTTGCAGCGCCGGGGACCAAGGATCGAATCCTGGCCCCAGCCCGTGCAGACCCATATGCTGAACTGGGGAGTTCCTCCAGTTCAGTTCTCTCTCTGTCTCTGTATCTCTCTCTCTCTCTCTCTCTCTCTCTCTCTCTCTCTCTCTCTGTCAAAAACAATAAAAGATAAAAAAATAAATAAATCTTAAAAAAAATGATGAATTCATAGCATATTTAGAAAATAAATTTCTATATTTTTAATATTTTTATGTTGTTAATAAGGTAGAGAATAAGACTACTAAACTTTTTACAATGGAAAAAGACATAAATCATTATTTAAGGGCAATTTCATCTTATCAAACTAGTTCGAATTACAAAGGAGACAGAAGAGAAATCAGTGAGTAAACGACAATACTTTAAGTAGGTTCTAAACTCAAAGAATGTCTTAAATATTCTGAGCCATCATTCACTTACATCAGGGGTGTCTAAATTTTTTGCTTACGTGGGCCATAATTGCAAGAATTGTCTTGGGCCAAACACCAACAATGGCTGATGAGCTTTAAAAGAAACATCACAAAACAATCTCATGTTTTCAGAAACTTTATGAGTTTGTGTTGGGCTTCATTAAAAGCTGTCCTGAGTCACATGCAGCCCACAGGCTGCAAATTGAACAACCTTGATTTACATTATATATTAGCAATATGAATAAGTAACCCAATTACTTTTTGCATTTCATCTCAGTACCAAATTTATTTTATAAAAAATATTGCTGAAAACTAAAATTAAAGGCTGAGACTGCAGGATAATTGTTATTTATTACAATGCAATTGACATAAAGTGATAGATTGGTAAATCTTTTACATCTACATTACTTTTAAAAATTAAAAGAAGATTACCACCTGCAATGCTATTAAAATTTCAGTATTTGTCATCATTAGCAAGTAAATATAAATTTTAAGGTTATTTTAGTTCTAAAGAGGTGAGATACTGCTAACGTATAAGGCACAACATTTATAAATATTTTTATTTAAGTGCTCTTTAGTTTCAGGTTCATTTTTACAGAAAAGACAACAAAGAAAACAATAAAATTTATAACTATTGATACACAATATTGCACATTTTTTAGTAGAATTAAGTACATTATATATCATGATATAACTAATCCTTCTATCTTATTTAAACAATGGCAAGTTTATTTGATGAAAATTATTTTTAGGTTATGTTGCTTCTGAAGAACTCAAAAATATCCACTGTATGGTCTAAACTAATCTCCTAGACACCTAAAAAATGTTATGTGAATGATATAACTCAGGATTTATAATGATACATTGAGATACTCATCAAAGAAATCAGATCATAGTGGAATATTTTACTTAGAATCATAACATGTTTTTTTCTTTTAACTCATAACTGAGTATAGGGATACTCACTATCCTACAATCGGAAGAGGGTCATCTATCTATTGCTAGAACACCTCTAGTAATTAAGAGGATACTATATTACAAGTCCAGTATCCAGAAAGTTAGGATCATTATTTAAATTGAACTAAAGTCAGCCTCTAAGAAGATTCCCAATTTAGTCTTAATTATTTTTTTAGAAGAATATTAAGTCTACTACCTCCTGTGCACATCATTTCTTTCAAAAGTTGAGTGTGCTCAACATTTTTCATTAAATGTATCTAGCTTATGAATTATTTTTAAACAGCCTGATTTCTGAGCTTCTTCACTTGTTTTTATATTTAACATTATCGTAGTTTGTAAATATTTTTTAAATGAGACGTTTAAAAATGTTTATTTTACCTAAGTAGATTTTACCATATTACTGTATACTTATATTGCAACCTAAAATTGTCTTAAATTTTGTTCATTCACTCAATTCTTTGGAAGTTAATATACTGATATATTAATCACTCAATAATTCAGACCTCAGTCATGGCTGTGGACCCTAAAACAATCCGAAGATTGTTTCCAGCTTCTCTCAGCCACGGTCCCAGGTTAGTTCTATCCATCAAAAAAACTACCCAGGGCCATTCAGCAGCCTTCCCTGGGACCTGGTGGAAGCCACACTGACTACATACCTGGTAATAACACTGCCAACTGAGAACTCAAATGAGGACCCAGAAGTTAACCCTTGTTGCAGTGCCACCCTCCATAACAAAGTATTAGAGACAGTCCCTTCACCCATGGCTAAACAAGATCCACACTAACCTGAGACTTTGAAAATAAACATGAACCAACTGTAGACTCAGCAGCAGGCTTATAACTGGTGCTAATTCAACAAGACTACAATTATGTAGGTAATTCCATCAACTAGGAGAATGAGCAGAATGAGCAAATATTATATGGCTCATAAAGAATAAATAAATAAATAAATAAATAAATAAATAAATAAATAAATAAATATGATACCACCCATATGGCTCGGTGGGTTAAGCGCTCACTTTGCAGCACCGGGGACCGAGGATCGAATCCCGGCCCAGGCCCATCCAGACCCATGTGCTGAACTGGGGAGTTCCCCCAGTTCAGTTCTCTCTGTATCTCTGTCTCTGTCTCTGTCTCTCTCTCTCTCTCTCTCTCTCTCTCTCTCTCTCTGTCAAAAACAATTAAAAAGAAAATGATACCACAAAAGGAAACTAATAAAATTCTAGCAACTGGCCCAAAAGAAATGGAGATCTTTAATTTGCCTGACAAAAATTTAAAAATAATCTTTCTAAAGAGGTGAGTGAAAAGCAAGAGAATACAGACAACTAAATAGAATGGTAAAAACAATGCTTGAACAAAATGAGAAGTTTAAAGAATAGAAGCCATAAAAAATAAAAAGCACATATTAGTTTCAGATCAAGATGGCAAAGTATGTATCTTGCTGTGCTTGCCTCCTCATCAAAATTACAACATAACAACAATCATGGCAAAAAGTCTGAAGTCTAGTTAAACAGAAGTCCGGTAATTAAGGATATACAGACGTTGGGAAGCCAGGATGGCTCAATGGGTTAAGTGCTTTGTAGTGCTGGGGACCAAGAATCCAATCTCACCCCTGGCCTGTGTAGACCCATATGCTGAATTGGGGTGTGGCTTATGCTGTGAACTTCCAAAATTTTTTCTCAATGGTTCACAAACTTCACAAAAGCAGCATCTGGCCTGTGAGTGCTCCAAATTACTTGCTAAGCAGCGCAAGCCTGATTCTAGTGGCTGTCACCCTTAGTTTGCAGCTCAGCCTGTCCCAGGTACCTCCAAATCTAGCAAAAGCGGCAACCATCTGCAGATCACTTTGTAACTCATACTAAATGGGTCTGGGCAGGGTGTAGGCAGCAGCTGACCTTGCACCAGAGTCCTTCTCAAGAGGCTCCAGAACCAACATACTCTGTGGCCAGCTTTGACCACACCAGAACACCACCCAAGAACCTACACAAACAGCAAACCACAAGAGCAGACTGGGCAGGCCCCAGAGCCCCACTAAAGCAAATACTGCTTCATAGGGTCAGCTTCTGCACAACAGCTACTTTACTTAAATCATGGCCAGATCTCAAAATCAATCAGCCTGAGTGTGAATCTCCCATGGATGTACACACAGCAATCAAGGTTCAACTGCAGTGTGAGGACATACAGACCCCACACAAGGGACACACCTAAAGCACAGGGCACAGGTGAGTAAGCAAATGGTGCCATTCATCCCCACAGGACACCTACCAAATAAGGCCTCTCTACCAACCAGGAGACATAGCAGTTCTGGATAACAATACATAAAAAACAAACACAGGGAGGCAGCCAAAATGAGAAAACAAAAAACATGTTCCAAGTGAAATAATAGAACCAAAACTCCAAATCCAGAACTGAACAAAATGGAGACAAACATTCTACCAGACGCCAAGTTCAATACATTGTTTATAAAAATGCTCAATGATTTCACGCAATAATTAAACAAAGGAACAGGAAATATAAAAATGGGCATTAAATAAAAGAAAACATCAGAAATGAGGAACACAATAACTGAAATGAAGAACATGTTAAAATGAGCTTGTCCAAAGCATGGCCCGTAGCACACAGGCAGCCCAGGATGGCTTTGAACTTGACCCAACACAAATTCATAAACTTTCTTAAAACACTATGTAATCTTGTGTGTGTGTGTGTGTGTGTGTGTGTGTGTGTGCCTGTGTGTGTGTGTGTGTGTGTGTGTGTGTGTGTGTTTTCTCAGCTCATCAGCTATTGTTAGTGTATTTTATGTGTGGCTCAAAACAATTTTTCTTCTTCCAATGTGACCAAGGGAAGCCAGAAGGTTGGACACCCCCTGCATTAGAGGGAATCAGCAGTAGGTCAGAGAAAGCAGAGGATCTAAACTGTGATTTCAGGGAAGGCAGGATGGCTCAGTGGGTTAGGCACTCACTTTGCAGCCCCAGGGACCGAGGATTGAATCCCAGCCCCAGCCTGTGTGGACCCATATGCTGAACTGGGGAGTGCTCCCAGTTCGGTTATCACCGGGGTGAAGACCCCAGCCCAGTTCCTGCCCTGTGCAGCCCCATGCCCACCTGTGGAATGAAACTATGTGGGAAAACCAATGATGTGCAACTATGGAGACTGTTCTTGGCCCTCCCTCTTCTCTCTGTCTTTATCTCTGTATCTCTCTCTCTCTATCAAAAACAATAAATAAATCTTAAAAAAAAAAACTGATTTGGAAGATAAGGTAGAAAAAAATACCCAAACAGAACAGCAATAAGAAAAAAGTATCAAAAATAAATAAATAAGAATGGTAAAAAGGGCCTCCATGACAACAGCAAGCATAACAATATTTGTATCCTAGGAGTAACAGAAGGAGAAGAGAGAAAGAGATTAAAACCTATTTGAAGAAAAAATGGCAGAAAAGGTTCCTTAACCTGGTGATGGTAATAGACATATAAGCCCAGGAACCATACAGAAATCCCAACAAAATGAATCTGAACAGGCCCGTACCAAGATGCATCATAATTAAAATGCCAAAGATTAAAGACAAATAGAAAACCTAAAAAGCAGCAAGAGAAAAGGAGTTTGTCACATACAAAGGAGTTCCCAAAAGACAGTCAGTAGATTTCTCAACAGAAACTTTGCAACCAGAACAAATTGGCACAAAATATTCATGTGATACAAGTAAGAAGCAAGGACCCACAACCATGATTACTCTACCAAGCAAAGCTATCATTTAGAATTGAAGGACAGCTAAAGAACTTCTGGATAATAAAATGTCAGGAGTTCATCACCACCAAACCAGTATTACAGGAAATGTTGAAAGGAATTCTTTCAGAAGAAGACGAAAAAAAGATAAAAAAATATGAATAATAAAATGACAATAACTACATATCTATCAACAAATACTTTAAGTACTCCAACCAGAAACAAACGAACAAACAAACAAACAGGATTCTGGGTGGTAAGCTCATGATACAACGCATAAATGACGTATTGTTGAGTTGCATACCTGGAACCTGCATAATTTTACTAACCAATGTCACCCCAATAAATTTAAAAATTAAATAAAAAGAATATTTTATAGGAAGCACATGTTTTCTGTATTCCTGTTATCCTTACAAACTTTTGTGGTAATTGTTGTTTATTTTATTTTTTCCTGTACAAGCTGTATTAGAATCATCTGAAAATAAATATCTCTAATAAAATATATAAAAAATACATGATCACTGACAATTAATACAAGTGGTCATTATTTTTTCTATAACTTTACCAATAAAATTTTCTTACATTTTTTTATAATGTATATTTTGTGATACCTTGGCATTGCTAATATGTTTCTGTATACAGGTACTTGACAACTCACATTTTAGAATGTGTAAGCAGGAACAAATGGATGAAACAATGTGCTGTTTTTATATTTTGTTACATTTAAAATTTTTTCAAAGTATGTAAAATTAAAGTTTAAGGTTGATATTAACATTTTAATAACAGTAAAGAAAACAAAATATCCCCATTTACAATAAAACAGGAGATGACAGATGGCTCAGTAGGTTGAGCACTCACCTTGCAACCCTGGCGTTTGAGGATCGAGTACTGGCCTCGGCCCATGAGGTTCCACATGCTGAACTGGGGTGTGCTTCCCATGCAGGAGGTCCCAGCCCAGTTCTCCACCTGCGTAGCCCAATGCCCACCTGTGTGGAATGAAACTATACCCAAAACTAATGACATATAGCTATGGAAACTGCTCTGGGCCCTCCCCCTTCTCTCTCTGTCTCTGTCAAAAACAATAAAATAAATCTTTAAAATAAAACAAATCAGTAACATATTAGAGAAATTACTAACAATATTTCAGCATACAAATGGCTTTTACAAAGAAAATATTGACATATTAAAATTTCCTTGATTTAGATTGGGAAAAAAGGAAAGCATATTATTTTGATATATTTCTATAGTGTGATTTTTTCTCTTCTTTGTCAGTTTCTCTGACTCTAATGTGTTCTGTATAGTTTTACCCCTTCCCCTGCTCCTTGAACGTGGAAAGAATTAGTGGCTTTCCATAACTTTGTGGCAGCAGAGGAGAGAAGGCATTCACAGATTATAGTTTTGTCCACTGGTTTCTTATAGTATCCTTTATAGCAGTAGTGTCCAACATTTTGGCTTCCCTCAGCCACATTGAAAAAAGGATTGTCTAGGCCGGGGGTGCCAAACTCAATTAAAACAGGGACCATTTGGTGCAACAGGCAAGATTCACGCGGGCCACATCACATTTACAAATGTCGCCAGAACTGAGTCAGCACATTTATACATACCCACAGGCCCCCAGGAAAGGCACTGGGTCACATGTATACTCGTCTTCAGTAGTTAAAGGGTTAATGAGGGAATTGTGTGTATGGTATTGCCTCGATCTCCCCTAAGTACTATTTTCTTCATAACAATTTTTTCTATTTTTATTTTATCTCAGAGCATCGTAGGCCACAAAAAATTACCTCGGGGGCCACATGCAGCCCATGGGCAGACAGTTTGACACCCCTGGTCTAGGCCATGCATAAAATACATTAACATTAATGATAGCTGATAAACTAAAAAAAAAAAAATCACAAAAACATTTTGTTATGTTCTTAAAATTTTACGGATTTGTGTTGGGCCACATTCAATGCCATCCTGAGTCACTTGCTAGATAGAGAAGCTTGTTTAAGCTGCTCCCTGGATAGTAAAAGCTGAACCAAGACTGGTCCTTTTCTTCAGGAGAGCCAGGTAACTGCTGCTGAGTTCTCAGCAACTCTACCTCTTGAGCTGGTCATTTTCTTGCTTCGGTTATGGCCCTGTAGCCCTTTATGAAGGTCTGTGTGACATTTTAGATATTTTGTCCAAGCTTTCTCTAAGCCTCTTTTTAGTCTGTCTACAGCCCTTGGCCCAGAATTTCTGTGCTATATCCACAGCTGCAGAAACACATCACCT
>PVKE010035224.1:0-16979 GCA_004027555.1 Craseonycteris thonglongyai | reverse complement strand
CTGAGGGAAGGGGAGGAGGGGGGAGGGAGAGAGGGAGGGGAGGTGGGTGAGGGCACCAGTATTATGGACACACTCAATGGTTTGGTGGTTACCTGGAGAGGGGAGAGGAGGAGGGAGGGAGAGTTGTGGGGGGAGGTGGGAGTGGGCACCAGATATAAGGTGATGGAAGGGGACCTGATACTGAGTGGTGGGCACATAATGCGATGCATGAATGATGTGATGTGGACTTGTACATCTGTAAACTATCTAATTGTTACCAACCAATGTAACCTCATCAAATTTAACAATAAATTTAATAAATAAATAAATAAATAATCAAAGGTGACCACACTGGTTATCAGACTCCAAACAATAAAAAAATTAAATATATATATATATAAAAAAAAAATGTTCTCTTGAGAACCCCTTCAGAGTCTTCTGTTGGGGTGATCTCCTGAGCTGAAGGAGAACTCTCACATATCTTAGCTTGATCTAGAATTACCCATGATCTGCTTAAGGCCAAATGGTTTATTTCTAAAACATAACCCCTGGTTGCTGAGGCCACGTTACTCTCTTCCCAGAATACACTTGGTCCAGTATATCATTAATACTCAACATCTATAAATACAACCAGACAAGCTGTTTATGTACGGTTCTTACTAGAGTTAGCGGGAACTACCACAGACTATGACTGCAGAATCCGGCCGGTAGCAAGCATGTAGGCATTTTCTTGGTGTTTTCTGGTAATCTCAGCTAAACTACTGTATGTATGTATATATATATATATATATATATATATATATATATAGAGAGAGAGAGAGAGAGAGAGAGAGAGGCCTGGCTTCAAATATTTGGAACTAGCTTTACAAGCCCACATGAACAGCTTAAGCCTCATCATAGGAATTCCTTTGTTGTATCCCCCAGGAATGTGGTTTTTTTGCCTCTTATATTAAAAGACCCTAATTACTGCTCGGACAATAGCAGTCCTTTTATGACCCAGAGAGAATTACTGGGGCCTCTTTCCCATGGAATAGTGTTGGGGGAAGTGAATGAGCCATGAGGACTTTGAATTAAGTGATGTTTCTTGGCATCAAAGGGTGGCTAAGGGGCAAAAGAAGATTAAAGAAGACCAAACCAAGGAAACATTAAGACTAAATGGTGCAGTGGTTAGAGTTGTGAATGGAACTGGTTAGAGTTGAGAATGGAACAGGCCACTGATTTTACGGGGTCCAGCAGAAGTAGATCTGCTGGAGAGTTACCAGCTCATAAAAAAAGGGTGTTACTTCTGCCAGACCTGTATTATAGGAAATGATGGCAACATAAGCTGTGGGCTTAGAAATAAAAGTCATCTTGACTATACATCTGAAAAGGAGTCAAATGTACTCCAATGGCAGAGTGATGAAATCTAGGCTTCTGGTGTGGGGAGGTGGTCTGGGAAGGGTTCGGTTAGGAAGGAAGTATGTAACATTGCAAGAAAGGAACCAGTCGAGAATAATATTTTTGTTGGCATTACAAGGAAAGGCGCTTCCGTCACACCTGGAAGTTATTCTTTTTTGACCATCGTGTGGGGCCTACAAATCCCCATACATCCCGCAGTGGGAGCCATAGAGCAAATCTAAGGTGTTGGCAGAGAATTTCAGCAGGCCATTTGGCTAAAGCATACAAAACGTCGCAGAAGTTATAGAACCATTGACTATGATGTGTCTCTGACATCTCAAATTTAAGCAGTTGTGAACAGAGAGGCCCAGAATAACTTGTGGTAAGATTTAAATTCTTGGGGAAGCTGGAATGGCTTAGACTTTAGAGGGTTGAGCGCTCGTCTTGCAGCCCCAGGGCCCACGGATTGTATCCTGGTCCCACCCTGTGGAGACCCAGATGCTGAAGTAGGGTGTGCCCCCAGTTCAGTTCTTGCTGGGGCAAGATTCCCATGTGGGAAGCCCCCGGTTCAGCTCTCGCCCCTGGCATGCCTCCCATGCAGGAGGCTCCAGGCCTGGTTCCTGCCCCGTGCAGCCCCATGTCCACCTGGGCAATGAAACTACATTGAAAACTAATGATGTACAGCTATGGAGACTGCTCTGGGCCCTCCCCTTCTAGCTGTCTCTGTCTGTCTCTGTCTGTCTATCTTTCTTTCTCTGTCAAAAACAATAACATTTGATCTTTAAATTTTTTGAGAGGTAGAACCAGTAAAATCTATTTCTACCAATGTGGGATGTGCTGATTTTTTCATTCATTCAGCAAATCACTATTGGGACCTACAGCCTTCTAGCCACTGCTCTAGAATCTAGGTCTGAAATGATGGTGAGTAAAGCAGACATAGTTTTTACATTTTGGGCTCTAAAATAAAAAGAAGGAAGCATTAATTAATCATTTCGAACTGGTATGAGGTGAAGAAGATGAATGAAATAATCAGGGTCTGGTAAGGGACACCCATGTGTGGTGCCTGGCATGCGACATCTAATTAGATGGCATGGTCTGGTCAACAGGGTTGGGGGTAAGTGTCAGTTAAGAAGAAACCTAAAGTATGAGAAAAGAGCGACTCAGTTATGCGCAGGAGGAAAAGAAAAGGTTTGATGTGGAAAAGAACATGACAGTTTTGATAAATTGGAAGGAGGCACGAACCATGCAAAGTTCTATTTATACAACATAGCTTCTACAACACCATTTTGGGTCGATTAGTTAAATGTCTCTCAAAAGGGAAGCTGATTGGTCCAGCTTGAGTCAGGTATTCTCACCTGTCCCATCATCTATGACCAGTTCAAGCAGTGTCACCTCTGTGCTCCAGCCTGTCCAGCAGGAAACCAACTCTTAGAACTCTGAGAGTAGGTCTTTCCCAAGCTTAGGCTAGGGAAAAAGAGTATACAGTGGGTTCTTCCCGTGCAGAGGCCTGAAAGGCTTTCTTTCTTTCTTTTTTTTTAAAGCTAAGTCCTGTCTAGGCTCATGATTTCTTTAGACGGTGAGTACTTTCACCATTTCCAGACAACCCCTGGCTCTGGCTCTCAGCAGCCCACACTCTCATAGCCTGAAGCTGCCCTAGTAGAGGCACCCACTTTAAAACTAGGGGTGTCAGGAGAGAGGGGTTCTGTAATTCATAGAATCAACTCCCAGACTCCTTCTTGATCTCTTATCTCAGGAAAACCCACCTGTACCTCCCTGATTCTGAATGTCTGACTTTGGGGTTGTTTTTATTTGTTTATTTGTTTTCTGAGGCAATACTAGCTCTGTGTGCCAGATAGCAGACTATCCCATTCAACGTGGCAGGTGAAGCTGTGTGAGTCCAGATGCCACTCACTTAGATCAAGATGGGAATGGAGCCTCCTAGAGTTGTTCAGTGCAGCTGACTTAAAAAAACACGTTTTGGGGCTTTGCAACAAGAACAATAAAACATCTGTGACTGTTTTACGAAGATGCCATTTCATCAGCACATACTATATGCTAGGGACTTTGTGTACATCATCTCTGATCATCAAAAAACCTTTATCCACTTTAATATGAAGACACTAAAACTTAGGCTAAACACAATGACTAAGAACACACTGCATATAAGTTGCAAAGCTGCTGTTTAACTCGGGTGCATGTATTCCATTAAGGAATCATATCAGTTTCCTGCATTTAGTATCATTAACCAGAGGAAGAGGATCTAATGGTTTCTCTTCCTTCAACCAGCCCAACATATATTCTTTAAGTTAAACCTATCCCTTCTTAAAAACAAAGCAAACAAAACAAATCGTGCTTTCTGTCAGTGTAATGCTGATGTGGGGTACAGCAGATATTTTCAGATACCATTCTGTGCCTTTTGTAGGGATCTGTCCCATTCTCTCTGTGTATCTATGTAGTGGAATATAAAAGCTTGGTTCCTTAGTTTAACTTAATAGAGGACATAGTATCTTACATATCTTATCTTCCCATGAACAATAATTTCCTGTTTCTGCCTAGCTAGCATTCTTTAAAATTCTTTTAAAAAATAAAGTCCTTTGGGTCCCCCTCGAGACATGGCTTAGTTACAAATGTTCTTGGGAAAGGAAATACATGCTCATAGCTGAGGTGTCAATTTTGTTTAGATCTTCAAGGTAGTATCGATTTGACCAAAGGTTGATTTTCTTGGTTGATAAATGGGACAAAACACTCAAAATGAGATACTAACTAGATTTCCCATTGTTTGGTCATATTAATTTTGGCAATTTTGTGCCAGGAAAGCTATTTGTTATTTTATTATATATGTTGCAACCCTCTTGTCCAAACCCATCCTCTGACATGGATATTTGTTCCTCTTTTGAGTGCAAGGGATAGTCTGAAATAACAGTTTGAAACAAAAAATGTTGATTTTAGACATTGTGATTGTTAACCATGGGAAGGGTAGATGCATTTTAATCTTATGTCAACTCTACTCAGCCTCTAGCGGTTCCCTATCTGGTGCTCAGGAGAACTGTGAAGCTGTATTTGGGACCATCAGGAAAGACTGAGGAGTGGTACCTGTCACAGAAGAGGCACAGTGGAGGTATGGCAGGCACGATTTTAACCCTGTTTCTGGGGATTAGAGGGCAAAGTAATTGAAATCCGACATCAGAAAAATCAGAGCCATGGAAATTGTATTTTCTTGAAAACCAGTGTTTCTTGGCTTGTGAATACAATTGTGGAGACACACAGAGCACAAGAAAAGCAAATGATACATATACTTAAGTGAAGGCTGATTGGCTGATGATAAGCCTTAGAGACCTCATTGCTTTGTTCACAGAATGTCTTTACAGTGGACATACGATAATATTGCAAGTGGTACAATTAATATGGCGGTGGTGTGGAAAATATGAGTGGAGGAACTCTGGTCATCTTTGTTCTTTGTTCCAGAAATTTCTCTAACAATGAATAAAGGACACTAAGGAGGGCAAACCATGGGACTAAAGAAAAAAAAAAAAAAAAATATATATATTTTTTTTTAATTTATTTTTATCTTTTATTTTTTTGCCTTAGATGATTATTATCAAAACGAATTAATATTTTTGGTTATTGATTATTTTTCAGTATTGATATTTTTGGCTCCAAATCATATTTTGTACAGAAAATTCTACAGTTATCAAAACAGCTTTTGTTCTATATCATGTCTCTAAAAGTATGAGCTAAGATTAAACTTTTGTTATAAGAGAGGAAGCTATTTATTTATTTATTTATTTTTAATAGGTGTTTCTAAGTTATGTAAGTGCAAAAACAGTAATAAAATTTTATTTGGTGTCACATGATATTTTTTGCACCCTTTAATTTCAACTACTTGAATTGCTTAAATAAATTACTTTAACAAATAATCAGACCATAATGTTCCAATTATTGTTAGTGCTTTACAAATAAACCATATAAATGCCTGACATTTCCAACTTTGAAAAATGCCTGAGGACCGCTGAACACATGGTCTATAAA
Organism: Craseonycteris thonglongyai; assembly: GCA_004027555.1. Classification (NCBI taxonomy): domain Eukaryota; kingdom Metazoa; phylum Chordata; class Mammalia; order Chiroptera; family Craseonycteridae; genus Craseonycteris; species Craseonycteris thonglongyai. The sequence goes on along the minus strand of PVKE010035224.1, from coordinate 11,594 downwards.
CTCACTTACAGGTTGAAAACCCGGCCTGTCTCTTTAAGGTTCGTAAGTTGGGATTTTTTTCAGTGTGTGACATGAATTTCATAATTACCAATATAAGGTAGTATGTGTTTGATGCTAAAACGACTTGTCTCCTCCATGAATGAAAAAAAAATCTGAGAGGCCTTTGGAAGGAATAAACGTCATGAAAAGAGTAAAAGAGATTTGCTGACAACATGTAGGTAAAAAGACTTGGTGGGTCTATGATGGCAACATGGCTGGACAAACGATGAATACTACATTTTGGTGATTTCTCTTAGAATGTACGTACTGGATTTCAACAGAAAGCAAAAAGCATCATTGCATGACCAATCCCCCTCTGCCAAAGAGTCCGAATTCTGACTTATACTGACTGTGTAAATGATCATGGGCAAGCTACTTACCTTCTTTGATCCTCAGTTTTCTCGTCTATAAAATGGAAATTTTATTTTAATATTACACTTTTTGATATATTGTGAGGATTTAATATAAGGCAAATAGAGTAAGCACTCTAAAATATTAGTTGTTATTCTTGAATAGAGTAAGCGCTCAATAAATATTAGTTATTATTTTTGAAAAGGCCCATAAAAATGTCAGAATCAAGCACGTGTTTTCAAATACCTCTGTCCCTAAATTCACATGGTCAAAACTGCCAGGTTAGCTGACGTTTCCTGTATACTTGCCACGTGCCCGGCACTGTGCAAAGCACTTGATATGCATTTAGCCTTTACCACGTTTAATCCCTATTTGAACTTCTCCTAATGGATTGAGAGAAGCATTGTCATTACCGTTTTGGAGATGAAGTTGAAGCTCAGAGAGCTCAAGTAACAGATTTGGTAAATGGTGGAGCCAGGACTCTCGTGTAGGTGGTACTAACCCCGGAGCCCAAGCACCTCTGTTTATAAATCCCCATTGGCTCTGTGTCCCCGCAACAGCCACACGACCCCCTCCCCCACTTATTTCATGTCTCTGACCAATGTTCACTTTCTCTCTCTCCTGTTAAGTAGCAATTCCCTCTTTCAACAGCCCCCTACCTTCTGTGGGTCACACCCTGTCTTAGCGTTGTAACACTTCATACGTTTGTCACTTTCTATTTGCTTGTTTATTCCTGGATTGCCTCTCTCCCATTGCAACAAAGCTCCAAAGGGCAAGGCCTTGTTCACTGCTGTATGCCCAGTACCCACAGTAGTATCTGGGGCACGTCCAAGAGAAAACCACAGGCCCAGAAGGCGTCACTTCTGCTAAAGCCCAGGATGCCAAACCTAGACTTCATACCGGACCTAATCGTTGTTTCAACCTTTCCTAGAAATACAGTTTTAATCAAGCAGTCTGGAATCTTCTGGTCGAGCACCAGGAAGGGAATCGGTCCCATAGGAAGAAGAGGCGTTCTGCAAGATGAAAACCTTTGCAGTGTCCTTCCCCACAAAAGAAGAATGCCTTGATCTAAAAATAATTCTGTCTTTTCTTTCATTAGTTTCCTTGCCCTCCCCCTCCTACTTCTTCCTATAAAAACCTTCCGTTTTGTACAACCCCTCAGAGTGGTTTTCTAGTGCTAGATGGGTTGCCGCCTGATTCTGGAGTTGCTTACTAAAGCCAATTAGATATTCAGGTTTATCGGTACTTGGTTGAATTTTGCTCTTTAAAAGGCACATAATAAGTACTCAATAAATATTTATGGGTGAATAAATAAATGAAGTAATTGAGGTAAATGAAACAGAAGTAAGCCATAGAAAACTTAAAAAAAAACACTTTATATACACATTTTATTATTTTTAGTTGTATTCTGAATGTTTTGATATGTATCTTATCATTTTAATATTTAATGTTTGGAATGTTCTATGAGCCATTGCTTCTCCTAAAAAAAATTTGGAACTTTAGTACATAAGTTGAGGCTTTCCCTTTGTTTAATTTTTCTTGATGTTTTGCAAAAGTACCAAGAAATTGATGGTACGGTTTGCAATTCCTGCATTGAGGAAAACGCAGGGGTGTCCAAAGTTTTGGCTTCCCTGGGCCACATTGAAAGAATTGTCTTGGGCCACACAGAAAATACACGAACAGTAATAATAAGTGGTGAGCAAAAAAATATCTCATAATGTTTTAAGAAAGTTTACACATTCAAAGCCATCGTGGGCTGCAGGTAGCCCGCAGACCACCGGTTGGAAAGGCTTGGAACATTTCAGAAGTCCTTAGCTGCACTATCCTTGATTTCCACGAGATGGCGCTCCTATCCTATTTGAAATAGACGTTAGCTTCTTGTGTATCCGTCTTGTTTCTGTGACCCTGTCCTTTTTTTCCCCTGGTTTGTCTTTTTAATACGATTGTCCTTGTCTCTGCTTCTGCCTTTTTCTTGATATTTTTGCTTGTGTTTCCATTCTCTTTCTACCTTTCTTATTTATTTATTTTTTTTACTATACATAGCTTCCCCTGGGAAGTTTATTGTATAGAATATCTTTATTGTTTCTTTAACAAAGTCAGGTGAGTTTTATTTATGTCCCTTAATTTTATCCTTAGAATCCAATGGATGCACATTCGTATAGATTATATATTAGTCTTCTAAGGAAAACCTTAAGTTACTTCTGAGATCACTTGTGTGGCTGTTGTTGTTTTTTCCCCCTTTTTAGTTTAATTTTGTAAGATTTAAAGCTTTGTGAAGGTTGAGATTCTAAATTGTTTTTGAGGTCTCTCATGTGGCTATTGGCTGATATTTTTTCCCCTTGATAGGTTAATTTTTTTTTTAATGTAGGTGTCTTAAGGCTTGTAGATACGAAGTGATTTGCCCAAGTAGCACAGCTTCCAGGAAAGACCAGGAATTGAATTTGGGGCAACTGTCTAAAGTCTACCTCACTTTCACTCTGCCCCAAAGACGTCCTGCTCTTTTGATTTTCATAACCAATCCTAATAGTCAAGGAAGTTTAAAAAGCATATGAATACTTTAAAAAGTTAGAAGGAGATGATCACTGATACCTGAGACAAAACCAGACAGTACTGCTCAGCTGATGTGAAACGCCCCCACTGGTGCTGTCCTGTCCGTCTCTGGTGTGTACGTTTTGCTTTCCCAGCCTCCCTTCCTTGGGGGAATGTTCTTTATCCCGTTCCATTTGATTACAGTAGGACCAACAGGACCATCAGTTTTGGGCTCCATCTCCTTTAGTGCACATGTGTATTCATATATGTGATTCAGAAGGACCCGCTAGACCACGGGTGGCAAACTCAATTAAAACACGGGCCATTTGGTGCAACAGGCAAGATTCACGCGGGCCACATCCCATGTACAAACGTTGCTGGAACTGAGTCAGCGCGTCTATACACACCCACAGGCCCCCAGGAAAGGCACTGGGCCACATGTAGACTCATCTTCAGTAGTTAAAGGGTTAACGAGGGAATTGTGTGTATGGTGTTGCCTCGATCTCCCCTAAGCGCTATGTTCTTCATAACAATTTCTTCTATTTTCATTTTATTTCAGAGCATCGTGGGCCACAAACAATTACCTTGGGGGCCGCCAGTTTGACACCCCTGTACTAGGGGACCCTTACTCCTTGGAGAAGGGGATTGGCCGGCGTGGGGGCCTACTGTCCACACCGAGCCTCTTAAAGCACGTTGTGCGTATGTGGGGGGAGGGCACACACAGCCACGTTGGATGTGGGGATTATAAACTCTCAGTACTGCATGTAGCCACTTACATGATTGAATTCACTGGGTACAAAGAGGACATAAACCTGTTTTTTGCTTACTGCTGCCTTCTTTCATCTGTTGGCATGCTCGTCCCTGTCCCCTGATCTTAGAAAAAATCCCATGGCTGCCCAAGTCACTTTCAACAGAAAGAAAAAGTCCCATTTTAGGTATTGGAACACAGTCTGGGCCAAGTCAAAACTGCAGTCTCCGATGCTAAGCAAAGTCGTTGCACTCCAACCAGCGCAGGTTTGCCGTGTCGTTCATGGTCATGTCATTGTTAGGGGCAGGTGCTGCTTATTGCTTTCCTCTTCCTTCACCAGTTGTTGGGTCAAGGAGGAGAGGGAGGGGAAGAGCGGGTATTACCCCTTACAAGCACCAAATGACCTGATTCTCTTTCAGGTTGGGTCCTCTCACTGGCTTTTAGTCTTTTGACTCCAATATCTGTTTCACGACTTCCCAGGGGCTCCATTTTCTGATAGCTTTGATTGATGTGAAATCTCTACTTTTGGCTTAAAGGTTCTCCCTATCATTTTCGATTCTTTACCTCGCTTTATTCTACTTGAACCTAATTTAAAAGCACTTCTGTGTCAGAATGAATGGACTAGGTAGGTTTTAATAAATGGAGTGATTTTGGGGGGTTTCTGTGTATACAACTAACCTGATCACTGTGCTGTTTTATAGTGGACTATACAAAACATTAATTCTTTGTTTGTTTTTTGTTGTTATTCTACTACTACAGCCTTAGAGAACCTTGACATCAAGATAGAGATTTCTGGTGGCCTTATAGCCACCATAATCCTATCAAAACATGATTTAATTATGCAGAACATTTAAATTGGTGGTGAAATCATTATAATGTTCATTATTATACCAAAAGCCAGACAAGGGGTAGTTCTCCTATAGCAGATAGTTTGGGTTCTGTTTCCAATGCTGGAGCCATAAAAAAACCCTCTAGTCCAACTGTTTGCATTATGTTCAAGTTTAATTACTGGGTTTAAATGGTAGTTAAAAAAAATAATAAAATTGGGCCTAAGCTCAAATAGCATGACTGGGTAAGCAGGGAACACTCCAATCATTTGGAAGTTACTTGAAATGCTTGGCAATTTTTCCCCACTAAACTGAGTGACTTTTTTGGATAAGGTATTTTCGAGTCAGCCTGACTTGGCCTGAGTAACTCTTCTAACTTGAGGACTCTATTAACCGCCCTCCTAATGGGAAGCCAGTGACTCGCCTTTGGCACCTGCCCCGTGCTCGCTGCTCTTCAAAGGGCTCTGTGCTCTGCAGAGCAGCTCTTGGTACGTGACCAGCTGCGTGTTCACGGGGTGCTGTGTGCACCCCGACAACACCCGGAGGCCCGTGTGGGTGCTGCTGCAACGTGCTGGAAACCCCACAGAAACGTGGCCCTTTTTCTTTTTTAAATACGCATGTATAAACCTGCAACAGTTTACGACCTCTGAGGGAGTGAAACCCCGAATAGAAGCAAGGTTTCTTTGCCCGAGTTTTTATGCCTCCCCAACTTAGTAGGGAGGGAGACCCGGTAATTAAAATGAAAGCATCAAGTCCTATAAAACGTCATGTCACAGTGAGCTGCAGGGTTCACTGGACCTGCTTGGAACACATGCCGCTCTGCCTTCCAAACTCTGCTGAACCCCGGGGCTTAGGGCAAGCCTGCAGGGTTTCAGCGATGCAACCCCCAGGTTTATAACCTGAAGAGGCGACCACGCCTGACTGGGGAACCGCTCAGTGGTCTGCTGCTTCCAGTCCCTGAACAGCAGTTCAGCTCAGTTCTGTTTCATTCCATTCAATTCAGTTCAGTTGATCCATTTTTTAGGTGATGGTGGCTCACCGCCCGGAGAGGGAGGCTGAGCGAATAGAGCTGAGGCCTGCCTCTGCAGGTGCTGCTCCACCTCCAACCCCCCCCCCCCCCCCAATTCCTCTCCCTCCAGCCCTGTGCCCTGGAAGTCTGTGTTCTTCTAGATGGACCGCGTCCCCATGCGTCCTTGCCCTGCAGCTTTGGATCAGTTCAGGCAGCGGAGGATGCCAACAGGGGGTGGGAGTGGGCAGCAGAGGCTGGGGGGTTTCTTCCTTGACTCCTCCGTGAACTGCAGGCTCCAGGCAGCTTTGCTTCTGCTCACCTGTCCTTTTCTGGGCAGCCCTGTCTCTGACTGGCTCCCTCCCCTTTCCTCCTACATCTTGGGGTGATCAGTGTTCCCTGACGTTCGAGTCCCCAGGGGTCACCTTTCCTACTTTCCTGAAGCTGTTGCCCACTGTTTTGAAAATAGACCTTTCCTTGAACTCTTAAAAAAAAAAAAAATCAGCTTGTGCCCTACAGAGAACCCAACAGATACCCGTAAGCAGCCTTCAATTCAAATGATGGACTCGGTGGCATTTCAGGGCTTATGGTGGGTCACGTGCTTAGTGGCTCGGTCGTGGGACATAAGCCGCTGTGGACGTGGCAGATGCGGTTCCACCTGTCAGAGAGCATGCACATGCAATCGGTGATTGCGACACAGTACAAGGAGCACACGGCCGGTGACAGAGGAGTGCACGGGCCCCTCCTGAGGGAGCAGCTGAGGAAGGAGCAGGAAGGTAGAGACGAGTGTGAGCGCACTGGGAACCGTGGAGCGTGTTCTGGAGGAAGGAAATGCATGTGTGAACACCTAACAACTGTGGGCAATGGGAGGTGGGGGAGGCTTCCGTGTGGCTAAGACGGGAGAGGGGGTGAAGGTAGGCAGTATGGAGAGGCCATGCTAGGTTTAGAGCGTGTCCTAAAGGCACAGGACAGCACAGAGAGCTTTCTAGCAGGTGAGTTTTAGAAGTTCTCGGCTGCAGGGCAGAGAAGGAGTCGGAGGGGAGAGGGGTGCAGGGCGCCGGGGTGCTGGGGGGTGGGGGGTGATGGTGGGCCCAAGTTCCTGGTGACAGAATTAAGCAAGCCGAAGGTGTCCAGAGGCACGTAGCTGCCTTCTCTTTAGTGTTTTCCTTGCAGCTCCCCGTGATGGGTGAGGCCCAGGGGCTTCATTCCGGAGCCACGGAGCTGCTCCTGTACAAGAGCAACTTTTCTAGCAGCAGAAGGCTCTGGGGGACCATCAGCGTGGTGGGAGGGAGCAAGCAGTGTGCAGGACGTGCGTGCGAAGCCGCCTCTTGCAAACCAAGGAGCATGTGGGGGGGTGCTGCAGGGCCACTAGGGACCCCCCTGGGCACTACACAAGGGCACTGCCATCTCTCAGCATTCTTGGAGAAGCAGGGACACCAACAAAGTGAGGCTTGAGCCTCTAGTAACCAGTTCTTCCTGCCTTCCTATTTTTTTCTTCTTCTCTCCCTCCCCCTTTTCTCCTCCCTCCTGTTCCCTCTCCTCACCTCCTCTCCTTTCTTTATCTTTCTATCATCCATCCATCCAGCCAGCCAGCCAGCCAGCCAGCCATCATCCATCCATCATTGTCTCTTTGCTCCCAAAGAAAAGCTACATCCAAAAGAGAGAGCAGATGGTACCCCCAAAGCTGACCATGCCCCCTTTCCACCCAAATTTAGAGAAAGTGCAGGCCATGCCCCCATCCCCGCCTTAGAGCCCCACCCTAGGACACTGCCTGGTGGTGGAGACAGAATAGCTTTGAATCAGAGGAGGAATTATGAGTGTGTTTTGAAATGAGAGGACTGAGTTTTCAACTCACTCAGAGTACCCAGAAATTGTGGAACATGCCTGGTGTCAGCATGGGAGGGGAAAGGGGGCGTTCACAGAGTAGAATGAGAACGGAATGGTTTCTGGCTTACACCCCATCACGTTTAAACTTCTCAATAAGCACACACACATATCCGTAAACACACATAAACATAAATGGGCATAAAAATTTATTTCTATGTCTATATATATAAGCATATACAAGCATGTGTATGTAGCAATGTGTACATACGTTGGAAAATGGAGACACGTATAAAACAAGATGAAAATCATCCTGTTACCTATCATTGCATTGCAATTTATCACATCAAATGCATTTACAACTCTTCTCCATTGAGGTACACTGTATAGACTTCATTAGGCATTCGGTACATATTGTGAAGCTATACTTAAGAGGAGTTGTACTGACTTACACTGTCCCTGTAACCTTGAAAGCATCCAGTATTATAATTGTATTGACATTACCACAGAACCTTATGTTAATGCAGTAGGTAAAAAATAGAAGTTTATAATTTAATTTGTATCTTTTATTATAGAACTTATATATTTATGCGATATGTTCTTCCCACATATAGTACTTCTTCTGTGATCTCTCTATGACTGTTGCAACTTTTTAAAAATTGAATCATTTACTTTTGTTTGTTTCAGAAGAAATACACACACACACACACACATATATACAAACACACACATATACATACATACACACACACACTAAGACTATTCATCTCGTGTAACGCATTTTGGAAATATTTTTTCTGTTTTCTTTGAATTCAATCCCTAGTACTCTTTGTGCTACAGATGTTTTTAATTGGTATGCAGTCAAATATATCAATAATTTCCTTTAAGTTTCTTCCTTTGTTTTTTAGCTCAGCAAGGCTTTCCTCACCCCGAGATCAGAAAAATTGTGCCTATATTTTATTCAACTTGATCTATTATAAATATTTCATTTTTAAACATTAAACTCTTTAATATATTTTGAACTAATATCAATTTATGTACAATGGTAGGAATCAACTCCTCCTGTAGTTAAAACACTTATCAAGTAGGCTTATTAACAATTGATTCTGATTTAAGTCTAGTTAGGATTTCTTACTCCCCCATTGTAGAGAGTAGATATGTTGGAGGGTACAGTTCACAGGCTTCACAACAGAAACCACTCAGCGTGAATCACTTCACCCTCCTAATTTGTGAGCCAAGAACTAGACCAATTCACTTAATCTCATTTACTCCATAGTGTTGAATAAGCCTAATAGTATCTTAGAAGGTAACAATGAAGAGGACTAAATCAGATAAAACATTTATAAGTGTTACAACATAGTTTTGTGCTTTGTGTATTGTTTACTTGAAAGCATTCGGACTGGATCTAGAAAATATGAGGACTTTTACCACTTCACTCTTTCTGAGCAACTCATTTTACTTTTTCTGTGTTCAAAAACTACATATGCCCCAGAGTTATTAGTTTTATTTTAGTCTGAATTGAAAATGATTGTCTCCACACACATGTGCATATGTATATGGGAGTGTGTACTTATATCTATGCACACACACACTTGTGTGTATGTAGAGAGAGAGAGAAAGTACCTTAAAGGCTGTAAAGTGCTACACAAGTACAAAGTACATTTATTAAGATTTCCTCGAAGATTGGAAGCATGGACCATCTTTAGGGACCAGGGTCTTGGTTACATCCTTGACTTGAGAAAAATTGAACCTATTATGCAGCTGCTTGGTTTCAAATAACAGAAAGTGACTCTGGTTAATTTATGCAAAGAGGGAATTTATTGGACGGATTTGAAGTTCCTCATGGACTGGACGGATGTGGGGAAGAACAGGGGTTATAACAGCTGTCTTTGTGTGCTCGGGGTCGTGTGGGGTAGAGGAGTGGATTCTTTTCAGCAGTAACTGATGAAATATCTTCCCCTAAACACCCTTTTCCCCCAAGAAAAAATTAAAACTGTGTTTAGGTTTTTTTTTAAATCATTCTGCTGAAGATTAAAATTTTGGGGAGAGAACACATCTGGCTCCAGTTTATGTCATGTGCTCACCTGTTGTTAGATATGGGCAGGGTGATACATTGACAGACAGTAGCCAGTCTGTGTGTAGAGAGGGGAGAGGGGTCTCCGGAAAGAGAAATTGAGGTGACATTCATATAAGAAGGATATGATTACTGGGTGGCCAACATACAAATGTCAAAAAGCATCATAAGGACTCTTTTTCTGTTCTGGCTTTAAGGAAACCTGACAGATAGAAGCAATCGGGAGGAACTCCTAGGATGAAAGCCAAAGAGCCCTTAACTTTGGTTGTCTAACAAAGTTCCAGCCCCTAGGATGTAGCTATCACTGCCCTTGACCCTGACACAGTAACAATCTGCCTCTTTAAGAAGGATGAGTTTGAGTAAAGGCATCCAAGATGCGCATGCCATGAGATTCATTGTCCCAAGCTTACAGAAGATGTAGTGTTGAGATACTGTTGCAGCTCAGGGCAGTGGCCACAAGCAAGCACCAAATTCCGCACCTCTGGGAAGTGGCAGAAGAGGAACACAATTGAGTGCTGTCTGAGTATTAAGACTCAAGGCTTTTCTCCTTCAGCCTAATTAAATCTCCTTAAGTTTGTTTCTAAAGAGAAGAAAAGAAATGAACACATGAATTCATAAGGCGGTACCTTTCTCTGTGGGCATATTCCTGGGGGAAGGTGATCCATTAGAAACAGAGGCAGACATGCCAAGAACAATAAAGGGGCAGGCTCTGTGGGCTAAGCAGGCTGGAGCTAAAGGCTTTCCCTGAGAATCTCGCTCATTCATTAATTCTAGCCTTGGAAGTGGGCCAAGCTGTGTGGTTTCACCACAGCAAGGGGCAAGATCCTAATGATTAAATGCTCTTTGTTGCCTTGCATTTCACTTTTTCTAGTAATGCACTTTGAAGAATGAAAAATTGAGTTTTCAATACTTTGTTGTTTGCTGAAGTTAAATCCAGAGGTAATTGAAGCCAGTTGAAAGCTGAAGGGAATGGCCAAAGTGGAGCTTCAAGCACAGGGAGGCTGAGGCATTCTGGTTCGGCGCCTCCGTGGATCGTGCTATCTCCATCAATGTGTTGTGTTAGAAACTGCAGTTGGAATTTGTGTTCAGGGAATCAGGTTATTCATTGGAAAATACCTCCCTTTCCACGTTCTCTTTGGATCAGTAATGCCTGTAGCATGTATAGAAGGCATAGGACCAGATCAATAAGAAATGGCTTCTCAGTAGACAGTAGAGCATCACCATTTTCTGCGTTAAAACCTTAGGCAACTAAAATATCCTTTTTACTTTTTCTGGCTGAGTGACCAGATCTTAATTCAATGCAATTCACATTTCTCTTTGATCGCCCTGAGCACACCCGAGTCATCTGGAAAACATGAAATGCTTCTGTGTGATGATGCCCAAGTGGATCAATAATTTGAGCCTTTCTAACACTTGGACTAGTTCTTGGTGCAGAATATGTGATCTATAAATATCAATTCAATAAATGAAGAAGTTAGATGAGTTTCCTCCAACAACTCATAAACACAAATGAAGGGAAAAAATCAATGGTGTAACTGAATAAGCAATTCAAATCTTCTTATCTGGCTACCTTGTGGAAACTAAGTTCTAGTTTCCAAACTGTTTGTTTGTGTATGAAAAAGAATGTATTTGTAGGTGACAAAGTATTACTCTTTCAAATGGACAAACCACACAGCACGGGTTCTAGTTCCTACATCAACACTCAGCTCCTGGAAGAAAGCTCCCACACTTTCCCCTTCTTTAGGATTGCTTTGGCACTTGAGTCAACTTGATTTCTGGCTAAGAGGAGCATGAATGGTCTCCAACAATGGCAGGAGATTTGGGAGGAAAAGTTGGGCTTCTCTATGTTGCTCTTCATTTAATAGCTACATTTCAAATGTTTATAACATACAAAGTAATATTTGGACATTCCAGTTAAGAGCCTATGATAGATAGAGTTACTACTATATATATTCTTTATAAAGAGCTTTATTGAGATATAATTTACATACCATAAAATTCACAGTGGCCAGAACATGGAAACAACCAAAATGCCCTTCGATAGATGACTGGATAAAGAAGATGTGGTACATTTACACAATGGAATACTACTCAGCGATGAGAAATGATAAATTACAGTCATTTCTGGCAACATGGATGGACCTAGAGACCATCTTATTAAGCGAAATAAGTCAGACTGAAAGAATCAGGAAACAC
>PVKE010035223.1:0-16993 GCA_004027555.1 Craseonycteris thonglongyai | reverse complement strand
AACTGTGGGAACTCCCCAGTTCAGCACGTGGGTCCTGCCTGGGCCGGAGCCGGGATTCGATCCTCGGTCCTCATGGCCTCAAAGCGAGCGCTCAACCCGCTGAGCCGTCCCGGCTTTCCCTAGTTTATCATTTTTGCTAGTACATCCTCATTGGTCTGACCACTAAATGTTATTGCTCCATGGCTCTGTCTGAGCCTCAACCCTTGGTCCTCTGCTCTTTTCTTTCTGAACATACTTCTTTGGTGACTTCATTTATACCCCTGACTTTAAATATCACCTATATAATGATGATATTTGTGATTAGATTTTCAATCTGTATCTCTTCCCTGAACTCCATTTGGATATCCACTGAACATCTTAAACTTAACATATTCAAAACTAACTCCTTTGTCCCCCTCCACTTTGTTTCTCCCACAATCCACCTATTTATTGCTTCAGTTTTTCCTGACCATCCTATCACTTCTTCACTGGATTAGATACCAGAAACGTTGTGGGGTGTTTTAAATCTCTCACCACTGCTATTACATGTTTATAATTTCTTACCTATATAGTACTTAATTCCCTAACTCAGACTCTCTCCCAGTTTCTTCACCTCTTTTACAGCATTTTTAGTTGCCTTTCTTCAGAATGTCAGTACGTTATACGTGCTACCTCATTCCACCCCTCATAAAGTCACTCTGGCATGGGTTCGATTATACCAATTTTACAGTTTTAGAACCCAAGCCTCAGAGAGATTAAAGTATTTATAAGGAGTAGAACCAGATTTTTAGCCCAGCCTTCCTGATTCCTATGTGTATATTCTTTCTATAAACCACAACATGTATTATATTCAAGATATTAAATATGTAAAAAATTACTGAAAACATTAGTGAGAGCAGTCGTCTTCTGTCACCAAAAAGTCCGACAGAATAAATTCTTCATTTGGAAGCACTGGTTATATTAGAAACAACCCTGCATCTAGACTTTAGTATGTCTCCTGCTCTGTGTGGGTTGGAAGCTAAGTGAATCACTGTCCTTTGTGAGAGGAGCAGCAGGAATATCAGAGAGGGAGCCAAGAAAAAGCAGAAGAAAAGATCATGACTTGGCTTTACCAACCAAAACTTGATCTGTCCCATGGACACTCATTCAAATAAATTTATGGTGTTTTTAAAAAGATCACCATTAGTGCCAAAAATCAAAGCCAAAGAGTCATGCTATGTTGACTAATGTGAGGAACACAACAGAACTAAGTGGTCAGTCAAGTCTTATAGTTTTATCTAAATGTGTATCATGTTTAGATTAATATTTATTTAAGCAAGGTATTTACTTTTTATTTCAGTTCAGAAAAGGAAGAGCGCTCACAAATCTTCTGATTTGTCTTCTTTAATTAGGGCTAGATTGCTATGTGTCTAAATAAATATCTTTTGTGTGCCTAAACGTTTCTAGACCAAAATTACCACCCATTGCCATACTCCACCAAAACGGTAAGATCATTACAAAACTCAATGTTGATTTTTGTAAGAAATATGATGTTGCCAGCCCACTAAAGTCAAGATTAGAAAGCATTTGAGACTTAGATAGGCTAAATAACTAGCTAAAGTCATGCCACTACTAGTTGCAAACATCCTCTCTGGGCTCCATGTCTGCAGCCTAGTATTTTTTTCCTTAGTGATTATTAAAATAAAAATCTAGACAACAAAAAGAAAGTTAATACCTCACATTTTGTTTACATAAAAATGTAATACTTCAACCTTTGTGAATGTAGGACTTAATTAACATACAGTTGGCATCATATCATAATGCCACGTCTATGGAATTACGGCTGTGATTTTATCCCTAGTAAAAATATTATCCAGATAAAATAATAATCAAAGTAATATGCTTAATTTATTTATCTTCTATATATCCCCACTGGGAACATTCTTTTTAATCCACAAAAATGATTTTATTATTACTAAAAGTGGACTTTTATATCCATCATGCTTAAAGTCCAATTAAAGAGTTTGAATCACCAGCCACTTCAATAATAAAGATTTGGAAGAATGGGATAGGACCAGCCAATTCTCTAAAGAGTATGTTGACACCATAAGATACCTTCTCAAAACTGGTAGGTATATCCAAACAAAACTTTATCTAATTTGTTTATAATACTTGTGTAATACATCATAATTTAGCTCTAATAAACACATACACTCTGATTTAAGGTTTACTATGCCAAGATTGCAGTGAAATTCCCTAGATATTTATCACCAATGAGAGAAATGCCAGTAATGTTTAACCTAGAAATCCACACATAGAATTACAATAAGCTGTTGCTCACCGCAGGTTAAGAGGCACGTACATGCGGAATTCAATGCCACAGTGATTGTCAAGGCCATTATTTAACAGACATGATGTCAGAACAGGTCTCTGTTTCAAAACAGGCGAAAATGAGAAGGTGAAAAAAGAGAAAGGATCTAGGAAAGATGTCAAATACAAGATTATTGATAATCTTTGGTGAGTAGAAAAACCAACCACATACCAATTCTATAATTATTCTGAGTTATAATGTAAGTACCCTACTGGCTATCTAACTAATTTGACTAAATTTTTCTATATTATTTATTTTGGGCCTTAATTACTTAATTTATAGAATTTTACTTAATTCCTACCTACACACACATATACAATGAAAATTGAATAAAAGTCTAAATTTAAGTCTAGAATTCTGACCTCCTCTTTACCCTTCAGTCCTTACAAATGAGCTTATTATCTCATCTGAGGAACAGAAACTGTTTATGTCTAAGTCACTGATGATGTTCTCCATGTTGCCCAATGCAGTGACAGTCAGCTCCCATTAATGCAAGAACATTGTTCTTTCTTGTCTTCTGCTGTATTCCCAGCACTTACTACAGGACCTGGAATATTATATTAATAAGTATGCAATAAATATCTGTTGTATAAATAAGTGAATCAAATGAATAACCTAAGAAATGTGTTCAGGGATGTACGGGCAGAATCACCTGAAACAGCTGGGAGACAATTTAGTGTAATAATTTTCTATACTTAGCCTGAAATGAGCTCGTTCCATAGATTTGGGAATATAAAAAAATATATAACCTGACTTCCACTTTGGTACAAGATAAAATAATAGGGGCAGGATTTACCCTCTTACCTTAAACAACTAGGAACCAGGCAAAATATAGAAAACAATTGTTCTCACACACAGGACACCACGCAACACTGGAAAGCAGCCCTTGATAGATGGCAAACAAATTAGAGCAGCCCTCCGATACTCCAGCGTAGTGCCTGAAGGGTCTCTAGGTCACTTTGCAGAGAAGGGAAACCCATGCAGACTCTGGTCATTAAAGAGATGGAATTAGGAGTTTGGGGATATTGGGGCGGTTAGAGTTTGTAGGACAAAGTCCTGGAGAGGAGAGAGCTGCTTAGAAAGAAAAATCTTTGAGATTTGTAAAGAGTACCCTACCCATCCATACCTGAGGACAGATCGACACATGCATTTAAGGAAACTATTTGAAGTTTGGGGGAAGAACACCCTAAAAGAAGCAGGTAGAGCCACCCCAAAAGTCCTCACTGGAAATAATATATGTTCAAACAATCAAAGTGTAAAAGTTTTGTTACATATGTGACACTAGGTAGTCTACTGTGAAGGGTGTTGCCTCAGTAGTGCAGGAAAGTTTGTTTGAGTTTACAGGCTACTCTAAATCTGCCTCACAAAGCTTAAAATCAAGTCTTGACAGGACCAATTCATTTCCATGTAACTTAACTGAATATCGGAATGGATGTAAAAAACATTTAATGAATACAAAAACACTCAACACCGAACAAAATAAAATTTACATCTAGCATCTAATCAAAAATACTAGGCATGCAAAGAAGTGGAACGTCTGACTCATAAGATAAGAAAAGCCAATTGGAAAAGCCGAGATGGCTCAGCGAGTTAAGCGCTCACTTTGCAGGCCCAGGGACCGAGGATCAAATCCTGGCCCCGGCCAATGTGAACCCACATGCTGAGCTGAGGTGTGCTTCCCATGTGAGAGGCCCCTGGTTTGGTTCTTGACCCTCCAGTTTGGTCTCTGGCTTGAGGGGGCGTGCCTCCCATGCTGGAGTCCCCAGTGCAGTTCCTGCCCTGTGTGGCCCTCGCCCACCTGTGTGAAACAAAACTATGTCCAAAACTGATGACATACAACCAAGGAGACTACTCTGGGCCCTCCTCCTTCTCTCTGTCTGTCTCTGTCCCTGTCTCTCTCTGTCTCTGTCAAAACCAATAAAATAAATCTTAAAAAAAAAGGAAGAAAAGTCAATAATACAAACATATTCAGAAATGTTGCAGATGGTAGAATTAGTAAATAAGGACAATAAAATTGGTATTATTACTATTGTACATATGTTCAAGAAGTAAGAGAGTATGAGTGTGTTCAGAGAGATATGAAAGATACATTTTTACGATAAAAATTGAGTTTTAAAAATGATTACTATAACGTCTAAGATGAAAAATTCACTGAATGGTAATAATAGCAAGTTAGGGACTACATAAAATTAGTAAAATTGCAGAGATAGCAAATACATAAATAAAAATGGAAAAAAGTCTGATAAATACTCTACTGGGGGAAGCCAGGATGGCGCAGTGGGTTAAGTGCTCACTTTGCAGCGCCAGGGCCCCAGGATCGAATCCCGGCCCCGGCCCTGGCCAGTGCGGACCCATGTGCTGAACTGGGGAGTCTCCCAGTTCAGTTCTATCTCTGTCTCTGTCTCTGCATATCTCTCTCTCTCTCTCTCTCTTTCTTTCTCTCTGTGTCAAAAACAATAAAAGAAAAAGAAAAAAATACTCTACAGCTTCAGTGAGCTTTGGAACAACTTTCACCAGCATCATGGAAGTGTAATTAGAGTGCCCAAGACCAAAAGGTAGTACAGAGAAAAAATTGTGAACAAATAATGCATGAAAGTTTAAAATTTTAATGATAAAAGAAATAAATTCACAGATTCAAGAATTGCAATAAAACCTAAGTACAAGAAAAATGAATAAAACTATACCAAAGTACATTACAATCAAATTACTTAATACCAGTGAAAAACAGCCAGAGCTTGTAAGAAACACACAAACACACACACATTGAATTCAGAAAACAAAAATAACTGACTTCTCAGAAATATTGCAAGCTTGGCGAGAGTGGAGGAACTTAAAAAAAAAAAAAAAACTTTAAAATTAAGAGGTAGTTCACAAACCATAAAATTTATCTTTTTAAGTTGTATAATTCAATAATTTTTAGTATTGACACAGTTCTGTGCAAACATCACCACTATCTAACCTCAGAACACTTTCATTACTCCAAAAAGAAACCTTGTTCACATTAGTACTCAATTCCCATTCCCACCTCCAGTTCTAACTACTAAGCTAATTTCTGTCTCTGGATTTGCCTATTCTGCACATTTCATATGAATGGGATTAATGAAAATCGAAAATCTGGGTCATAATTTTACACATCAGATAAAAGAAAGTTTCCCATAAACTAGCTTCCATCTCCAAACAATTCAACCCTTGTTTCTACTCTACTACACATTCTTCAAATACTGGCATTAGTACACAGTCTTAGAATTGTCTCTGATAGCAGGCTATTTTGTTTGATATCTCTTCTGTCTCCTGGCCTCAGTGTTACAGCACATGATGAGTTATGACACAAGCATTAGGAGTATTCCTAGAACTTAGGTACACTCAAAAATGACTGCAAACCACATCACTTTATCTCCCTAAACCAAAATTAACTATACCTTCAACTCAACTTCCTGGTAGCCAGATTTCAAAACAGCTCATACTTACTCTGCAATGCCATCCCCAATGTGAAGGTGAGTCACCAAGGAACAGCCAGAGTGGAAAAGGACAGTAGTCTTACCAGTTGCTGTTCAAATATCTGTTTTTTGATCATTTTACCAAACCAGATGATGTGCATACACATTGCTAGGGTCACTCCCAGGATCTTGGAAGGGGGCCTGGGCAAGTGAAGGGCCCTGAAATGTAAGCTTATGTTTGTTGTAAATCTGTCTGTAGTTCTAACTAAAGAAGCTTTGTAACCTCACAGTAGTTCACCCATAAAAGCCATTCCATTGGCGAATGTTAGTGTTTTTTGCTCCAAGCCATCACCCAAAAACTCTTTTCTTTTATCACCTCATTGGTCATCTATATTACTGAGCCCCTACTATATATACTAGGTTCTGTGTTCAGTGTGGGAAATACAATGATGTATAAGATATACGGGGTGCTTCCCCTCACAGAGCTTTAGTCAATGGCAGTACCTACCCATCTCTAGCTAGCACACCTCAGGTTTGCAATCAGCTGTTGGCCTTCCTAGGCCCTTTCCCACTGTGACTAATTCTTTAGGCTACATCCACCCTAAGCCCTGGCCTGGATCACCACAGCACAGCTGAGGTCACAGAACCAGCGTGGCTTCCCGTCACACTGGGCTTTAGCGTCAGATTCCTTATCCTCAGTTACAAGGCCTCTATTACATACTCTCTTGAATGATTCAGTGAACTCATTTCACTGCCTTCCCTATCGCATTACCTCTGCTCAGCTCATGGGAACTTCCTTCTGAGGTTTGCCCTTTCCATCCAGTTATCCCTCTTCCGTGACTTCTCCTACATGATCACCTCCCTCTGCAGAAGGCTCCTCATCCACAAGCCCTTCCCTCAAAGCTGCCCCTCATCTGCCCCAAATCCTCGCTGGATCAAGTGAGATAATTCTCTTCATCACTCATTCTATTCTTTAGGGGAAACACTATAAATTCTATTTTATACATAAAATCAAATTACTATTATTCATTTAGACCTGAGCAGGGACATAATACAATGACTTTGGTAATTCTTTAAAAAACAAAACAAAACATGACTTTTGGTATTTCTTTTAATGTTAGCTTTCAGTTAAATAATTATTACTCTTCTAACTGGAATTTTAGAGAACAAAACTTAGAAATGATGAAATCTGGGGATATTCATATACAATAACAGTACTTATTGCATGATTCAGAGCTGGAGATCATTCTGGTGGTATTTAGCTGGCTTTGTTAGGCTTGCGTCCCAAATTAGCTTTACTTTCCAATCCAGGTAGGTAAGTGAAATGGTCATCAGCCAGATATAGAAGGATCCACAGATTGGCTGTAAATATGATGATCTATCTAGACAGGATCAACTTCCACCTGGGATGCTTAAGAAACTAGTAAAGGGGAAGCCGGGATGGCTCAGTGGGCTAGGCTCTCACTTTGCAGCACGGGGGACCGCGGATCGAATCCTGGCCCCGGCCCGTGCGGAACCATATGCTGAACTGGGAGCTCCCCCAGTTCAGTTCTCTCTCTGTCTCTATCTCTCTCTCTCACTCTCTCTCTCTCCCTCTCTGTCAAAAATAAAAAAATATATATCTAAAAAAAAAAAAAAGAAAAGAAACTAGTAAGAAGCACGTGGAGACCTTGAGGGGAAGGGGTGACTTGAAAATGAATTAGCTGAAAGTTACAAAAAGCTCAGCCCAAACTTCTTTGGAAAGACAATCTCTGTCTTCGAGGATTTCATAGAGTAAATCTATTAACACTACAACAGCCTTGTTAGTGACAATGGTGCTCACATGGTCTGAGCCATAACCAATTATTGGCAAATCAAATATTCCAAGTATATAAAAGTCTTTGTGAATCAATGAGGCATGTGTGGCCGTAAGGATGAGGGGATAACAGGTGTATAGTCGCTGTTTTCTCAGAGCTGGTCACATGGAAAGAGAAAGCAATGTTGTATACAGCTGTATTTATATCCTATATTTAACCATGGAAAATACAGCATTCAATTTCATTGTCCACCCATTGAAAGTAAGTCTGAAATAATTCTTTGGGGAATCTCGCTAATTATCTGGACACAGAATTCACCCCTTGGCTACTCAGCTCTGCCGAGTTCTAAAATGCAATTTCATCCAGTAAATGTACTTCAAAATTTGTAAAGTCGAAATAGGTAGGAAACATACATTTTGTGAGAGTCTCATAGAAATAGTGGCACCATCCCATCTGAGCAGGCAGACTGCCTTTCTTAACAGATGGCTGAGAGAGAAGGCAGCCAAAAGATCATGTATGAACAACAAATATAATTGCTAAGGGCGAGAGTCCAAGTGGCGAATGTCGAAATTGTTTTCCATCCTAAGCTTGCAGGCTTGTGGCAAAGGGAATGGGGAGTCATTTGACTCTTGCAACGCTAAAGCGAAATGACCAAAGACCTTCCATGACTATAGGAAAAGAGACTAGCAAACTTGGGAGTGGTAGAGTGTTCCAGAAATGGCATTCCGTATGCTCATTGTCCTTGTACCCATATGTGGAAGTTCCTTTTGCTACCTGTTAGCACCACTCTTTATCTTATTTTCACGTACACAAGCTAAGATATGAGTGCCGCATGTACACAGACAGGAGACATGGCATCTCTAGAGATGAGAAGTATTTCATTCCACTGGAGGGATCAGATACAAAGTTTTGTTTCTCAAGAAGAGAGGTATTATTTATAAGAGGGGAGCTGTCTCTGATGGTTGCCATCTTTCTTATTGTTCCTTAAACAAACTTCCGACCAAATAAATGTGGGTATGATTAGTTTATAATCTATCTGCATAGTTCAAGTACAGTAAAGATGTATGTAGTAAACACCTTGTTTTGCTTGCATTTGTCAGGATGTCTGAAGTAAAAAATCCCTGCAATTTATGTGAGTTTTGAGGCTATGTTATTGAATGAAAGGTTTTTTTTGTTTGTTTTGTTTTTTAAATATATTTTTATTTATTTATTTTTGACAGAGAGAGAGAGAGAGAGAGATACAGAGACAGAGACAGAGACAGAGAGAGAACTGAACTGGGGGAGCTCCCAGTTCAGCATATGGTTCCGCACGGGCCGGGGCCGGGATTCGATCCCCGGTCCTCGGTGCTGCAAAGTGAGCACTTAACCCACTGAGCCATCCCGGCTTCCCCATGAATGAAAAGTTTTTCATTAATGAGAGTTTTTTTAGTATAGTCGATGGATGGAACTGAAATTTTAATGAAAACACTATTGTCAACAGGTAAAGAAAGGGGTGTGTGGGGTATGCATACATATGTATGAGGATGGTTTCTATAAGCAAATGGTTATATATGTATACATATTAATATGAGATTATGTTAATTTTGCTGAATTTTGCCAGAATAATTCTTCAGACAGCTAGAATTACTCAGCACTTACCTGTAATGGTACAGAAATGTGCCAAAGAACAGAGCAATGAGGTAAATAATGTGTCCCGTTATAAAATGAGGGTCTTGATTTTTAGACTTCTGCCATGGGATTTTTTAGTTCTTAGAAGTGATCCAATTTTTTCTAATTATTATATATTCACAATAAGTGAAGTTAAGAGGAAGAAAGATCCATTTGGTGCTATGAAATTTGTATACATAAACCTAATCTTACCTTCTCAAATAGTACCCCCACCAAACTGATGCCCACAACTTCCCTCTCTAAAAAGATCTAGGGAATAATTACTTTCAACCCAATCTTTTTCAGACTGACTACACTCTCTACCATATTATTATTCGGCCCTACTCATATTAAATACAATGTGAAGCTAAAGACATCTTTAAAATGTCATGTATTTTTATGTTTTAAATAAGTGAGAATTTTTGCAATAAAATTGGACTGGCTTATTCTTCCATCTGCTCAATCTAACAGTTATTGCTTATTCTAAGACACCAATACAGTTTTGTGAAATACATTTACAGTAATTCTTTCCAGATCTCTTTGTCAGACTTAGTACTTTGAGTTTCTACGAGTGAAAATCAATCATACCAGAAATTCATGTTATTTAAAGATTTTTTATATAATTTACCAAGTCCAGGAATGTTTTCTCTAAGTTTCATCAAAACAGAAATGTTATTTATTATGATAATATTTTATTATTTATTATGGTAATATAATTTAAGTGTCTGTAGTTTAAAATAATGTTGGCTTAAAATTAAGAGTTTAAAATGACCTCTTGATGTTAAAATGTCTGAATTTTCTCAGAATCTGTTATCACAAGTTTAAAATTTCAATTAATTTAAATTTGATAGGACTATAATATAGAGTTAAAGCTTTTAGAGTTCTGGAATTAAAATCACAGTTTTATGGAAGTAGAATATTTCATTTAAAATGCTGAAAATTATCTGCCAGGCTAGAACAATCGGGCATCAGCGACAGGTTTGAATTAATTATTGGGGTAGTGCTGCCCCCTATTGATAGCATTGGAGAACTTGCTGTATTTGATCATTACTTTCATTACCTACCACAAAATTTGTTCATTTAGGGTCATGTTTGCACTTTTGAATCACCTAGAAATCTTTTAAAACAATCCTCATCTCCAAACCCTGATATAGAGTTTTATTTATCCCCATATGACCTGGCATGGGTCATTTTTATACGCTTCCTTAGAATGTTAAATATGCAGCTTTCAGTTAAGAAGTCATTATTTTAACATTAAGAAATGCTAGCTAAGACAAAGAAATAATACATTTGTAGCATCAAAATGTTGTACCTCTGTCCCAAGAGTATTTGGCACACCAGTGGTCATTGGTCTCTGTTATTTGTTCTGCACTGCCATTTTCAGAGACATAGTTTCTGGTCCCCAAATTTCCCTGTCAACCATAAGCCAGGTGGCTATATAAGCCCAGCAGTACGTACAAGCATGGGTGCAGAAACATATGCACATTCACAACTGCAGAAGCCAGCTCTTCCTCCCACTTCCTCGGCACTTCAGCTTCCTGCCAACTTCCAAACCAAAACAGAGCTTCACTGCTGTGCCTCAGTAGCATCTGAGACTAAAGCCAAACTTGTGGGGAAGAAAGAGGAACAAAAATGGGAGGATGGCATTAAAACTGAAAACAGGAGTAGGGGGGTTTGTTTTGTTTTTCATCTCAAGGTGTGTGTTTGTATGTGTGTGTTTATGTTTGTGTGTGCACGTTCTGTGCATGTGTTGCTATCCATCTCTGTGTCTCTGTATGTGTCTACTTCTTGTCTTTTCCATTGGAATGTAAGGAAGGAATTTTTATTTTTTTGAGGACAATGTTTTGCACATACTTGGTACCCAATAGACACTGTTTAATATATGAACAAATAAATGAACACATGCATGGATGAGTAGTCTTATTGGGTAGAATGGGTGAGAGAGAATCTGATTATAAATAAATACCAAGCCTGTGCTAAGAAGAACAGGTAAACCCAAGTTGAATAAAAGAAGAGACCTATCCAGCTGAAGGACTGAAAAAAAAATTACACACACACATATATATCAGTATTAAAAATGATAGAATGAGAATAATAAAAAGAACAAATCTACAATTTTTGGGAACATGTGAATTATGTCAAACCCAACTACTCTAAGACTGGCATTAGAAGTTATTTAAGTACACATGACTAAAAACAAAACTTTTTTTTCCTCTAAAATTTCTTTTCAATAATTGGTCACCTTTAGAGGATTCTAGAGAACCAATTCATTATTTTGATAAATGCAAATAAATCAGTCATTTATCTTGCCTTTCTTATCCAAACTATACCAGTGGATAACAAGATACTAGTATCCTTCTATAGAACTATTCTAGTTAATAAATTAACAAGAAATTATAGAATTTTAATATCATTATTTTTCAATCCACACTAAATTAATGCTTAGGTGTTGAGTGCCAACAGATGTTGGTGAGACAAGAGGAGTGATGATCAGACATTAGATGCCTCTGGATGAAAGGACACACCACCTTCTATGAAGCAGTCTTGCTAAAACAAAAACAAAACAAAACAAACAAACAAACAAATCTGGCAACCTCTAAGCCAAAATACCATTAGGCAGAAATGAAGACAAAAGAAAACCCCAGCCTTATTACACTGTATTTTACTTTATTCAGAAAAATCCAGACTAAAGAAAATTTTATTGGACAAACAACCTAATTGCATCAAAAATAAATTGCAAGGAAAAGGCAAGTTGGAAGAGGAATCTATAGACTAAAATCTTGAAAGATATATCAACCTAGCACAATGTGTGTACCTTATTCAGAACTTGTTTCAAACAAACACACTATAGAATATTAATGGCATTTATGGTCAAATGGAATGTAAACACTTACTGAATACTTGATATAAATAGTTTATGGTTAATCTTTAGGTGTAATAATGTTATAGTTATGTTAAAAATTATCCTGTCCTTATCTTTTAGAATACATATTGAATATTTATGGATAAAATAACATGTGAAATCTATTTGAAAATAATGCAACAGACTAAAGTAAATGGGAACGTGGATACTTTAGATGATCTTCTTGACAGTTGTTAAGGCTGCATGAAGAAAGGAGTACTATTTTTTCTTTACTTTTATCTAGGTTTGAACTCATTCATAATAAATGTTTCCTAAATTATCTCATTAATGAAATTGCTTCCTTGATAAGGTGAGGGAGATTGGGAAGGGACATTCATCACAAGCAACTTTAAAAATGGGGAACAAAAAAATAGAAAGAGGGTAGAATAAGAAAATGTTTTTAATAGATGATGTTGGGTTCACTGTAAGCTTTTCATTCTTACTGTTTTTCCCTGAAAGTTCTTTTAAATAATGTAGTATTGCCATTGAAGCCAGCATGGCAAAGCATTTCCATTTGTAATGAGGAAGAAGAGAGAAGTTACTGTCCTTGATGTGTGGTTTGTAGGAAAGACAAAAAGAAAAGGAGGTTGCATGAGTGTTGCTTTTCTACCACAAGGAGAACATTTATTCATTTTTTCCTAGAAATATTTTTATATCTAAATGTATCTATATTATATCTAAATAGTGCTATTAGAAGGTATCTCCACCAGAAATCCTTTGCTTATATTTTTCTTTACTGTGGAAAATAAGTTATGCTGTTGTGTTTTTTACTTCATCCCATATCATAAACTATCAGGAAAATATCAGTTGGCCTTGTTCACACTATCTTATCAAAATGTCCTTTCGTCCGTTAGAGCAGGCACTTGGTTCCCAGAGAACATTAAATGAAGGAGTGGCTTGGATTTATAAATCTGCTCATCTACTCTTGTAGATCCAGCAGAGGGAGCAGTGAGCATGGATTTGCAGACCCAAAAAGGCTGACTGTAGTTGAATCAGATAGATTGTATTTTGACACACTGTTCCTTTACATTCCTGTTTCCAACTTCTCCTCTATTTTACAGACCCTGGGGCTCCAGGATGATACGTGAGTACACATAAACAGATCCTATTTAGTCCCTACCACACTGTCACCCAAAGCCTTTTGTCATAATGTAGAGCCAGGGGACATGAATCCAAAATTCTTGTGTGTGTGTTATTAATTCTTCAGAGCTGGAAATTTCCTGTGTATATCATCTCTTATTTAATTCTCCCATACCCATTTACCCTCCTCTATTTCCATTTCCTCAAAGCCAGGTCAACAATGAGGTAATACTAGAAGCCATTCTACATTTGTGTCCCACCAACTTGAGGTTAGGGCCAGAGGCTCAGATTGAAAAACAGCCTCTGCTCTTTTCAAACAGGTGTCCCTTCACATGCCCCACCATAAAGACTGGAGGCATAAACCTCCCAGAAAAGCAGGCCAGCAGCTGCTTCACATACAGTCAGTCAGCAGAGACAAGGCTGTAGTGAGTGATTCTGGTGCAGAGCTGAGGGTCAATTAGCTCTGGCTGAGGCACTAGGCACCTTCTCCACTCACCGCCTTTGAAAATGAACCAGGCCACAGAAAGAAAGGACTAAAGTAACAGCAGTTCCACTGTGGCCTCCCTGGTAGCAGGGCCAGCACCAGTTCAGCTTTTAGTGAGACCAGGTTAGCCCCTCCTGGGCATCAGTTTCCTCCTCTTTTGGCTTTTCTTCCCACAGAACCCAGTGAGAAGCAAACTGGAAAGAATGTTCCCACTTAAAATCATTTGCTATTTTTATTTAGAGCAATGTAAATTGGTCCTCACGGTCACGCTTGTGAAAAGAACCCTCTTTTGCATCAAAAAATCTACATTCTAGATTAGTGTTTCTCAGATTTTAGTGTACATAGGAACCCCTTGAAGAGCTTGTTGAACTGCAGTTCTAGGGGAGAGCCAGAAAAAAAGTAAAGTAGAAGTAAACACATGTCTCCAATTCATGCCCCAATGATAATGCCCATTTAAATGCAGGAGAACGGTATTGACAAGAAGTGTGATGAGACAAGGAATTGGAGTTCAGGGAGGGGATAAAGGAGGACTAGACATTCTGAAAGGGTCCAACTTGGCTTCTCAAAGAGTGACCCATGAACAAGCCCCATTGGTATAACCTAGGTCGGAGCTTGGTAGAAATGCAAAAGTGAAGTAGTGCTACCATTATTTTTTTTATTCTGTATGTTCAAAGATCCCTGATGCTGGGATGATGATAGTGATGATGATGATGATGATGATGATGATGATGATGATATCTGATGACAATGATGATAATTTCTAATATTATTTTAAAACACCACTCATCAACTGCATATTGCATGCCAGCAACTATATGCATATCAATTCTAATGCATATAGGATTTTCCTTATTTTACACATAAAAAACTAAAGCTGAAAGAGGGTAAGTAACTTGTCCAAAGTCAGATAGCTGGTAAGTGCCCCCATGCATAAGGTGACCAGATTTTAACATTGGTAAAGCGGGACACCATTGACCGGGGGTGGGTGGGGGGGGGAATTCTTGATTAAAAATTTGGTCTATCTCCTGCCGTTCCCTAGCTTGTCGTGCACTCTTTCCAAAAATCGGGACTTTTTTAAAACGCTGTGGGACGCAGGACAAATTGTTAAAAATTGGGACTGCCCCACCAAAAGCGGGACATCTGGTCACCTTACCCATGCAAATCTGCTAACTCCAAGCCTAAGACCTCTTTGTCACTTCACGCTGCAATAACTGACTTCGTACAAGATTCCCTGACTGCTACTCTAGGCTCACCCCACTTGCTCTTCCCACTGATTTTTTTTTCTTTTATCTTTTATCTTTTTTTTTTTTTGCTGTGATTACTTTGTTGGCAATATCTGCATGTGACTTTACACAACACAGCAAGTTAAGAGCAGGTCTTTAGTCTTAGGGTAGTTGCTCTGCATTCGACTCAGTTGGGAGAGATCATATGTCCTTTTAAGAAGTTTACCAACTGGCTAATCTTTATTTTAGAGGAAAGAAGTTTCTTTCTCTAGTGTTTTACTAAAGCATTTCATTGTATTATTCTCCCTTACAAAGGGAAATTCTTGTCTTGCAATCCCAGATTCAAGACAGTTTCCTATAATCTATTTGCTAAGGAGACTTTCTGATATTCTTGGAAAATAGATGAATTGCTTGACTGAAAACGTACAGACTCGATGGGTTAGCTGCAACACTTTCTCTAGTCTTTTCCCCAGCACCTACATACACTTATCCAATAAATTTTTTCTGAGTACCTACTATATGACACTTGTGCTAGGCTGAAATACAGTTTTAGTAAAATATATATGGTCTTTGCCTCCATGGAGCTTTCTTCAATTATGATATAGTAAACTGACTTTGATTTTTGTGGACTTTTTTGTATAACAGCAGAATTATAATCTCAAGTATCAGCCTGGAGAAACAGTGGATTTAAGATTTTGTATAGAGTAGAATTGGGGTTTAGAAACCTGAACCATCCCTCTTTTTTCTTCCCTTTCTCATTTCCTTCCTCCTTCCCTTCTTCCCTTTCATTCTTCCTCCTTGCTCTCATTTATCTCATTCCCCTGCCCTTCCCTTGCTTCTGCTCTCTTTCTTATTAAATATGTGCTCAGAATTGTGACTAGAGCAGGAATCAGGCATGAGAGAGCCCAGTCTTTGCAGAGTTGTGATTCCAACAGGAAAGGCAAACCTCAGCCATTTCAACTGTCCTGAGTTAGATGTGGAAATGGAAGGTGCTGTATAGGCACAGGTCATAAACAGACAAGACTTAGTCTGGGTTTATGATGTGAAAAACATATGTCCTGATTAACCTACTGGAATGTTGTACGACAAGTCATTATATTTCTCTAGGTCTTCTTGTGTTTTTGTTTGTTTGTTTTTAAAAACAGGTATGTATGTATGTGATAGGGAATTTAACAATTCTTTGAACTCTTAAAGATCTAATACTCTGTACAGAAACTTTAACATAAAAATAAATATTGTTTATTATTAAAAAATTATGATTTTTTATTTGCATGTAAAAAGGCAGTTAACATATAACATAATAAAGAGAAATGTGCACATTTGTGGTATAGAATGCTTCAGAATAGAGAAAGGCTACTAGGAACCTAGATAATCTCGTTCAAATTCAGAAAATGTTTTGGTACTACAATTCTCTAAGTAACCCCTTTTCTTCCCTTCTTCCTCTCAGTCACATGACTGGCATATAATCACCCATCCTGTGAAGAGTAGCAGCAAATAATTATGATAATAGAGTTACATTTCTGAAACTTAAATTATGAATAAATATTCTTAAGAACTCCCTCTCCAGTGTTAACTTAAATCAACTTTATATATAGTAGTGTTAATTATATAGAGAGACACAAAACTACATATGAAGCTTATTAAACAAAATGAAAATTTTGAATTATATATAAACAAATTTACAAAACCAAAACTTTCATATTAACATTTAATGTAACAGATGGTTTTGCTGAAACCTGTGTCTATTTGAAACATGAGATGAAGACTGCTGAGGTGTGGGTTGTTCTGGGCATACCCTCTGCTGAGTACAACGTGAAGACTCACTTTGCCATCACTTTCTGGTTTTTGGCTTACTGTGATACTGTCATTCATACAGTGTATTCAACGTCACTTGACATGAATGAATCAGATCTGCTTTTGTTTTTCTTCTCATTAGAATATAAACTATAGAATTATATTCATAAACTCAGCTGTAAGCAACAAAATTCAATGACAATTAAATTAGACAATCTTGATTAGAACTGAACATCCAGACTATGGCCAGAAAAATTCTCTATTGGATTTTAAATATATTTATAAAAATTATATAATATAA